>JAGVSQ010003143.1:0-22435 GCA_022683975.1 Rhyacophila evoluta | reverse complement strand
AAAAAGGTTCATGTTTTTGTCTCGCACTCAAAGCAACGCACGTTGAAACACGATCCAATAAATTGGCAGCCGACAATTGATGAGGTATCCAAACGTCGTACCGCGAAACCATCCCCATACGCTTCAAATCTCTTAATACTGTTGTTTGGTTGACTCCCATCATCGACGTGATCTCCCTGGTGGTTAGACGTGAATTGGTGTCAATTATGACTTTTAACTTGTCGTCATCAGGCTTCTATGGCCGCCCGGTACGTAGTTTATCAATTAGTGAAAAATCCCCAGATCGGAATTTTGCAAACCATCTTTGTATCTGTCGAACTTTGATGACATCTGCTCCATACACTTCGCAAATGTTTTTGGTTGCCACACTCGCGGTATTGTCTTTACGGAATTCATAAAGTAAACAATGACGTAAATGCACTTTATCGACCGACATTTTGAAAAAATACAAGGGCTCTTCACTGTACTCTGGCCAGGCTAAAACTGAATAGAAAGTAGAGGGAAAGCATCCTTTATACAATGGAATCATTTAAAAGAAGATACTATTCATCATTTCTGAAGAATTTTTTTTTACCTAGGATCATAAAAAAACGGTCATAACTTTTGCATCAACCTAATAATTTAATTCGTCCAAGCGAAGACTTCGAGTTTAAAAATAAAATTAGCCAAAAATCATAAAATAAATGTCCCAACATAACCACCAAATACTTCATAAATATTCCTTTAATTAAAAAATGTCGGTAAATTATTTCTTCAGTTATATTTCGCTGCTTTGAAAACATTAATTTAAATGCCGAAACACTTAGTGACAGTATAGTGGGTCTTCGACTTACAGAATAATACAGACATCGCGACGGTAACATTTTAATGGATATATATACTCGTACATATTATATTTTTCAATTTATTTTGTAAAAAAGTTAAAATAACTATGTATGTGGGTTTACACTCTGCACAGATTGACCGACAAAACGTGGGGAAACAATCGACGCAGAAAACCAGAACACCCTTGATTATAAAAACAAAATATATTTTTTTTACATTAAGAATAAATTTCGACATAACTTTTACAATGTTTTTAATTTAATTTTAGCCTAGTGTGAACATACAAGAAGACGTTTATTTAAGGTATCATTTGGATGTTTGCGATTTTCGACTAACGCGATTTTTTTCGTAACGAAAAACCGCGTAAGTAGAGGACCCACTGTAATTTATGTTTGACTCACGTATGAGTCAGATTTAGGAAGTTTTGCGGTATATTTGAGAAAATGATTCGATTTAGCCTCAAAAGCACGCCCATCAAATTTTAGCTTCAGACAGAATATTCGGAAAAGTCGGTTTTTATCATTTTTCAAGCTGATCTAAACTCACCCCTTCATAATGTTTAACACCCACTACAATTTTTAGTCATAGACAGCAAAGGTTTAAACCAATGGTAAATCTTTTTATACCTACCGCTCACTTTTGTATCTTTGTTGGTAGTATATTTTTTTTAGATCTCGCACTGCTAGATAAACTTTCTATTTTCGCAAATTCGCACTTTCGTCTAAAATCTTATAGTTTCTCGTTTTTTTTGAAGTCTCACCCTAGTTAAAATTCTCTATTTTCGCGAATTGGCATTTTCGAATTTCGCTACCACCCGCCACGAAGCTTTGATTACCCACCAGAGGGCGGTAGGGTCCGTTGACTATCACTGGTCTAAACGACGTTTATAAATTGTTGTGCATTACTAAAATTCAGAATGCGGATCTACATAGGTAAGAAGAATGGTTGACAATCACCTCTCGAAGTCTATTTTTGCAGAATAATATTTGGCAAAATTGATCGGGATCTAATTTATAAATATCGATATATAAGTATATAGTGAAATAAAATGTGGACACTGTGCGACATCTGAAAAGACTGTTTCTTAATACTATAGCTACGACCTTCTGATAAACAACATCATTACCATATCTCGAAAATTTACGAAGACCATAATACAAACTAAATGTAAAAACTGTAATATATTTTTGTCGCTATTTTATTAATAAGTATTATTTATTAATCACAATGATCACGCCTCAGTGGACACAAAATAAGGTCAGTAGGTCACTAGGCGTCACTTTCTTTACTAAATTTAATTAGTCGAACGACAGGAAAATTAAATCTTAAGATACGCCGAGCTGCTAGTGTGCAAATAGGCGCCTGGATACGATTGACGCCTTTTTTAAAAAGAGAAATAAGATTAATTTGCCAGTATTTTCTAGGTGCAATGATAGTTGCATAAATAAAACAACTATCCCATAAAAATATTAGATACGTGATAAGAAAAGTACTAGAATGTATACATGTGCATGTTATAATTCAGTTATCCATTTGAGTAGATTGATAAGTTTACGATAGCATACGTTTACATTAAAACCAATAGTAATTATTTTCGGAAAACTTGGGGAGGCGCTAAAAAACTTTTATACGAGTGCGCCTCCTACCCACGGCGCGACACTGTCAAGATATAAAAAAAACTACTACTCTCAACAAGCAACGCGTACTCCTACATTTCAAATAAGCTTCTTTTGAGAAATCAAAACCTTCCCTTTTTCGCGCTATTTTTTAACCAGAATGTAAACAAAAGGTATATTATATTTTAACTGATAGTTAAATGTATCATATGAACATTGATAAATGCGTGAGAAAATAAATATGAGAAATTCGAACCCCATGTTAATAACAGTAAGATAGTATGTCATAAGCATTGAACGATAATTAATGCAGATTTGGGAAATCAATGAATTGATTCAGAGAGTCATTCTTTCGTTAGTAATTTTACCACTCGTGTGTAAAGATAGATACACATAATCAGATATTCACTCTGAATTGACTGCATTAAGATATAAATCAGTCAAACTATCAAACAAAAAATATTTGAAAATTGACTTTTGTCACATTGATTGGGAAGTGTAGAATAAGAATATAGATTATCACAAATAAATTAATATAGTCAACATGAATGATTAAGGCAACGGACTCGATACAAAAGGTGCAGGGAAACGCTCGCATCTAATAAAATAAATGTATAGACTACTGATCACAAACAAGGGCATGCATGGTACATGTCGTATGGTATACCTGTTAAATTCTAACTCAACCTCGTATAAATGACCGTTCTTCAAGGTAGTTAACTAACCAGCGCACGAGTATACAATAACAGTATGTACTAATAGTCATATTAATCAAATCTAGATTAAAAATGAAAAAACCGGCCACTGATGATACACGATAACACGGAAACATCTAACTACGTCTGCAAACTTAACAAAAATAATAATTTATTAAATAAAATTAAATTGTGGAAGAAAAACTACTAATCCAATCGACTTGAAAGCAGTCAATATTTTTTTCAAAAAATACGTAAGCACATGCTGAAAGACGGCATGCCGTGTTTTTAACGATTTCAGTGCTAAATGATATATTGTTGCTAGTTACAACAGCGATAAATGAAAACAATGATGGCTTTTTGTCTTTTCGCGGTTATTCCTTTTTTGAATTGCCATACGCAATGAATAATGAAAGTGACAAAATGTCAAAAAATAATAAGTATTTTTTTCAAATTCAAAATAACGGCCTCCTCATTAGGGTATTGACAAACGTGGTAACCAAAGGGTTGAAGATTTCAATAATAATTTTATCGGAGTGGTCTAGATCAGTGTTTACCACACTGACCCCAAGCGGCCCGCAATCCACATTCCGGGAAGCAGTGAATTTTTCTGTAAATCGTTCTCTTCGGGATGAAAAAAGGATAAATATTGGAAAATCTAAATTACATTTACATACCTGATGTGTGGGATACCGATGCCGCCATGTAGAACTCTGTATAATTTGCTCTCGTATAATAGTTGTGGATGTCTCGAGTGGATAGATTCCATTTTAATTGCGACTTCCTGTGAAACAAAAAAAAATAGTTAGGACGGTAATTAAACATCGTTAAAAAATCATATAACAATCTCAAAGTTTAGTCCTAACCCCACAAACCTGATTAAAAATCAAGATGGAAAAGTAATGGATATGATATAGCCGTATATGACAATGAATATTTTAAAAACACAAGTCATGAAACGTATTGTAAAAGTGTAGCAAATAAAAAACAAAATATATTATTTTATAACAAACAAATCTTCATCGGCAGCTTCTTAGAAACAATAAAAGCTACAATTTAGAGATATTTTATTAATAAAATAAAAGGGACAAAACACTGGTACGCTGATAATGAATGCTTTAAAAGGAAATTCGTCAAAAAGTAGTAAGCGGAACAACTGACACACTTCAATGATGTAAGCAAATCTCATTGGCTATCACTACCACTTCCACAAAAACTGAAATAGTGTAAAACACTGCTGTTATTATTTCAGCATATCGTTCCATCGATGATAGACAATGAACAATGTACAAAATTAGTGCTAATTTACTTTGATTGTTAAATATAAATTATTGAAATCTATATTTGCATCCCCAAGGTGCGGGTTAGAATCCAAGAATACCAAGATATTTAAAACATTCAAAAATGCAAGACTGAATATCCAATGGGTTAACCAATTGACTGACAACCAACGCCCGTGTAAAAAATATCTCAAGAAACTATTCACACTGTGAAGATCCATATATATACTCTATCATTTCTGGAGTGGACTTATAATCACACCGTGGAGGAGATCACTGCTATATTTTCAAAGCAGATGCGATGAAAAAAATATTCATATTTTTTAAATAATTGATCCTATATCCAAATTATATTTCTTTTAACTATCACTACATTGACGACTTGTATACATGACTAAAAAAAATTCTCATGACTATTCTTCCAGGTGAAGCCTTGAATGACCAAAGCCCCGTTGGACAGCACATACATTTTTTGTTCGTAACTAATAAATACTATCAGAGTAAAAACTGTACGCTCAAATTATTTTAGTATCGACATAATTTTATGTGTGATTACAAACTAATAGATTCCAAACCACTTTGAATCAGTTGGAAAAAAAATACACGATCGAGAGAAGAAATGCGGATTAATAATGTGAAATTCGATAATCAAAAATAGCGTTATTACTCCACGAAAATAAATCTAATGAGGGATTCAGCTGGCCCTTTTCTACTTCCTGTAAATACTGGATAAATTCGATTCCTGAAGCTCGGCCATGTTATATTACATATCAAGGATATCAAAATCGCAGCTCGCGGGCTGTGATGCGGTCCAGTCAATATATCGTCTCTTTAAAGGTAAAACTCGTTGCATTTTTGGCCAAAATGACTTTTTTTGATAGATCCACTAATTTTTACAAGGCCTATGCCTATCGTTTGCAAAAATCAGTTTGACGACAGCTATCTTATTAACGAAGAAAAAAACAGAAGAGTATAACTTAAGAAACGAATTTTATGTCGCAAAATATATCTTAAAACCTCGATATCTCAAAACTATAAAAATGCAGTTAATGAGATTTACCTTTAAAGGGGCGAGTAAGAAAGCTAAGATTTTTTTTTCAAAACATTTCTAAGATACTGTTGTATATCGTCACTAATATTGCAGGAACACGTAACTCGATTTTTTCGTTTAAGTCACGTTATAAAGTATAGTTTTATTCTTTGCAATCTCTTGTATCATTGGCACATTTTTGCATCAACACAAAATGTGTACGTTTTATAAGCATGTACGAACAGTGCCAATAAAACTATACTTTGCAAATTGACTTAAACCAACAAATAGAGTTACATGTTCTTGCAATATTGTCGACGATATACAACAGTATCTTAGAAATGTTTTGAAAAAAAATTCTTAGCTTACTTTTTACAATATTCAGTTATAGATATTTATTAATAAGCTATCGGGATGAGCACTTATTTACAATTATGAAAGGAAATAATAGATTTTTAAAATATATACGACGATGAAAGTATCCAGCTGTGTAAGTAAGAAAACTGCACACCAGTCAATGATATACCGTGAAATGGGGTCACTTTGCCTTCAGATGAGTGACTTTGCCTGGCTCATTTTATTGTTATAAAACTCACAGCTTACTTATTTTATTGTACATATCAATGTGTTACGCATTATATAATATTAAAGGGTTCTATGTTGATAACATTTCAAACTGCAAACTGTATCTAACTTTATTTCAAATTAGTTTTTAGCGACTTTAGTGAACTTCAAAATTTCAAAGTAGAATGATTTCTCAATACATTGTATCTAAAAAAAAACTATATAAGGTAGGCTTCTAACATTTTATCGCGTGTTTTATTGATATCTTAGGAAGAAGTTGAGCATTTTTCTTGTTCGATTTGATAATACCTAAGTCACCAGGCAATGTAGTACATTTAATAAATGCATTCTTTGGGGTCACTTTGCCTAATAGGATTGACAAAAATATGATTGATTGGGCATGTTATTATTTATAATTTGAAGTCATAATATAATTTTTTTACTACATATTACTTTAATATATACCGTGGAAATCGCTTAGCGTAAAAAAAAAGAAATATTGATGCGGTCCCGACAAAATATATGTAATTTAATACATTTTTACTATGAACATAAAAAAATAATGTTTGCAGATGATGCGGCTGCTTTAACGTCAAAGAATAATAAAATACATTTAAAGTTATATTACAAATGTGGCGGAATCATCAAGAGGGATAGAAAATATTACATTGGACGTGTACACCTAAACTTCACAGACATCGTGTTCTAGAAGTCATCTATGTATGATACTCAGTGACGAGAATTTGCCGAATTATTTTGTAAATGTATTTCAAGCGTAAGTTATCTAATAATCAAGAATTTATATCTCGACTAGTAACATCCTGGTAAGATGGTAAGAGATGAGTCGTATAGTTCGTATTTAACGTGGATACTCTTATAACCCATAAAGTCTTATCATTATGTATGTTATTATTGACCGGCGTGGTTGTCATCATAAGATATTACATTGTTTTAATTATTTACTGTTTAATTGTATTATGTTTTGTTCAGTGCCTACTTATTTATGTCCATTTTTATTATTTTTAGGGAAAACACATTATAAAAGTAAAACCAAAGGACCCGATTTCACTGCAGGTTTATGTATCTATGCATGTAAAATGTTGTCTCGTGTCATTAACATAATAGATTTAGTATTTAACGTAATTGACAAACTGTATTTTGAAAACTTTCCATTTCTTAATTTTTATTACATTTGTTTATCTAAAATCCACCTTTGGTAATTTCTTAAGTAGGGTGATTGTTTTCTTATATTTACTGCAGGTATAATCGATAAACATACTGTCTTGTATCATAACTATTAACTGAGACCAAAACTGTTTTAAGTTTTAATTATTTGGAAATCTTTAGTTAATATGAATGTTATATTTTTAACATCCAACTTTGGAAAGTCAGTAATTATCTTCGTAGTTAGGTACCTACTCCTTAAATTATTATAACAGTTATTTGATGTTACGCACCTACCTATATAGTGGATGTATTTATATGGGAACTATATGACTCAGATGTTATATAGTGGGCTAATATATTTTTAACAGTCTTTAAATTGTGCCTTTGTTCGCTATACCAACAAGAATTCGTATAATTTGTTTCTTTTGCGAAAACCAACTAGGTCTAAAAACTATATAAATCTTAACTACCTTATTTACTCCTTTTCAACCTTGCTAAATACTTTTATAAATAAAAAGCACTGTTTTACTTTTAATTTTTACCTTAGTACAACCCTGAGAATTTTAAATGTATGAAGATGAACATAAACCAGAGGGCAAGATTGCTTGCGCGCTAATAACTATCTACAGACAACTCTTGAGGCAAAATATTTTTTATTAATCATCAAATATCAACATTTTTCCAAGTTTAAATAGTACATACTATCAAACAATATAAACGAAATCTTTCAAATATTTGTGCATCAAATTAACCCCGACCCGATTAGTTACTTTGCCTAATTTTTATTTTGAAAAAAAAATAGCCTGTTTATCATGATTTTACATTTATAAACAGTAAATAATGCCAATGATTAGTTTTCTTAGAAAAAAAATAATGGCAGTTATGTCTTTCTTTCCCATCGTGCATTTCAATAGATTCTTTTAATCCAATTAAACAGTAGAATGTACGTGATATCTGCATTACCGTAAAGTGTATACTTATCTACCTATATAACTTACCGAAGGTATAAACATTGCTGACGATGTTTTATGTTACTATTAGAATAACTAATATTTTTTAATTGTAACATTTAAAAAATACGGAATTCGATTTCATGATATTTATAAGAGTTCTTTACATATCTTGCATTTTCTCTTTTCCGTGTGGTATACGAGGTAGTGCTCGGTATTATAAGTTAGCGTTCGAGCCTCGGAGCCGGATATTGCGGGTTCGATTTCCTCATATTCCGGATTTCGAAAAAAATCAAAAAATGCAGGACTGGATACTTATTGGGTTGACCAATGACCTGACAACTAGCACTCGTGAATGATAACCTGTCAACGCATGTCTCCACATTACGGAGATCTTCATACACCACTTCCGGAGAGGACATGATTTTGGAAAGCTTAATATATACTTAGATATTGTATTATTCGATTATCTCGAGGAAAGAAATATTTTGGGCGGTAAATTAATGTACGAGACAGTAAATAAAAATTATTCAGCCATCATGTGCTCTTAACTACGCAAAGTTTTCATTTTATCAACCCAATCTACGAAGAATGTTTTTCGGTGTGGGGTGAAGAATTATTAAAAATAGTATTTTCTTTATTCATAATTAAATTTTGTTGAATAATAAGACCAACTTGAGTAATTTCAATATTTATTTGAACTCTCAGATCTCACTTTACATACTCAAATCATCAATGAGTGAGGTTATAAGGTAGATATTAAAATATATAGTTGATTTCTAAACCATATTATATATTTCATATTCTTCACCATAGCTATATGTTTTCATTAATAAATATACCTTTCATTTGAAAATTGCACGATTATTTGTATGTATGTATATGCATAGATTAAATTTACATTAGATGTGATTAAACAATTTATAATATATATTTCCAGTTTTGCAAAATAGTGAAAATTCGGGATAGTAAACAAATGCATAAATTAATTTAGCTGGGCTATTTCCAGATACATAACTTTTCTCTTAAGCAGTTCTTCACGCACAATTAAACCAAAATCATTACAATTGTATATTTAATTCGAATGAATGATGAAATAAATACATATATGCATTTTGATTAAATTGTGATGAAATGTAATTTATAAAAAAACAGTAAATTAACTAATCAATAACACCATATTATTATAGATCATTTTGTTTTGATGTATATTGTAATTTAATCAGGGAAAGACGAATTTAATTTTACTTTTTAAAATATAAAGGGCATCGACAAATTTCTCTACTTAAAATATTCGATAAATATTATCCTTGTTATATGTATATGGTTGATATTTATTCCATAGGAGTGATGCTCGGTAGTCGTATTGTATATGTATGATATCCGGACTCAATTATATAGGTATTGTATGAATTATAAGTTAATATTCTCTCTAATATCAAGGAATTTGGTAGTAGCAATTGAATATTAAATAACAGAGCAATTTGTTTAAATACATTTTACATATTTTTTTATAATACTGTAATGAACTCGATTGCATCGAATACAATACACAGTATTGCATTCAAAAGCGTAAAAAACATTCGAGGTCGAAAACCAATACATACACTTACTCATAAAATACAGATTGATGGCAAGCTTCAAAGTCAGGTATCAATAACAATTGCGTGTCAAAGATCAGAGGGTTATTATAACATAAATACAAGACATGAAATGAAATTATTATTTGTATGCAACAACAGCTGAAGTGCCTGTGAGTGCAGGAAATAGACAAGTTTCGAAAGCTAACTGTTCAGTAGTACCTAGTAACGATTGACAAATCACCATAAAATCTCAAAGCCATCAGTACAAAATATGCACCCTCCTACACAATGAAAAATATTTTCAAGGTATAGTTTCAAAATACATTTTGTAAAAATAAACACGTACACTCGACCACACAAACAAACTTAACACAAAGATTAACAGTAAGGTTTGATAAATAAAATATGGCCGCCGATTGAAATTGCATTTCACAAGAGGCTAGTAAGATAATATTGCACTCAATCACAGATCGAGTTTATATAACCACTGTCCACAACAACCTAAAACACGAGATTCAAATTACAGGATTAACGAATCCAGCAAACGATACAACATATTAAGAGAATATTGTCTTAAATGCATTACCTCTCCATTTGTAATATTGAGACCCAAATAAATGTCACCAAAGGAACCACTTCCGACTTTCCGCATAATTCGATACTTCCCCGCGATCATTGTCTCTTTTTTCACTGGCGCCCGGTACGCCATGATTATAGTTTAACTATAAATTTAGCAGTCTAAAAATTTGCTTATGCTATCACGCAAAATGTTAAAACGCATTCACTGTTCCCACTAGTATAGCACTACTTCAACACGCCAACATCTCCCTCACAATTCACGAATCGTTGGTCGGAGTTCGGAGTGACGTCACTCACAGTCGTGGCCAACAACGCTACAATTGATTAAAGCAACCAGTAATATTTTCCAAAGTTGCCACACTTAGCTATATTTTTTTCAATAATAAAAGATTTATATCGAATTCTTTTTATAATATCGGCTATTATACATTTGAAAATAGAAAGATAAATCACTAAAGTATTTTTGTTACAAATAATTTAAACATGTTTCTAATGATGCAACATAAAATATAATTTCTCCCCATATATTTACAAAGCTTTAACAAATTATGTATAAAATGTGTATTATCACAAACATTATTTATGCGACAAAATTTATAACTCCAACTGTTAATTTTTATTATGAAATTTTATGTGTTAAGGAAGTATAGCTTAGCTGTCCATTTTATTTTTCGTATCAAATTTAAATTTTATCAATTATATTTTAATTTTTTCTGTAGGGCTGATTATTTGGATTGTGAAAAGTATTAATTATATAACAAACAAGTAATTTTTAATACTATGTAAACTTTTAGGGTAGGATTTAAAAAGTAATATTTTTATCAACAAATAAATAGAGTCATAATTTTCAATAACTACAAATATTTTAAGACAAATAGTAAAGTACGTAGAAGTGGCACACAAGCACTCCAATATTATATTATGTACATTCATGAGTATCCTATCACATTACCATAAAATTCAATTGTGACGGATGAAAACACCTTCTTCATATATTACGTCTGAGAGCTATTCTGAGTAGAAGGATAGATCTGTTAGAATTTCTAATTTCTAAATAATTTCCAAGGATGTCATTGGTTACACGAAATTTAAGCCGGGCTCTATGTCAGGTAAGGTGTTTATTAATATGTTATTAAATATGAGTCTTAAAATTTGGCCTTCATAACAGTTTTACTCACATCCTTTGAAAATTTTCTTGATATATTCATTAAATAAATACACGTTTAAATCATAAATTCGATACCTTAAAATATTAATAGCACCCCTATAAGAATCATCTATCGTATCAAGAGTAAAAAATAATAGATTGAAAACCTTATAAGAATTTAGATAGTTAATTAGGGAGGACTTCAACATTGTCATTTTATTTTGTCACCAATTTGAGTTCAAACATTTTTGTATTCTGCTTACTAAAGCTCTCCTTAAATAATAATAAACACAATACTTACTAGAACCTCAAATCTTATTTGAGGAGGGGTTGGTGCAAGGAGGTTAGCTTTTAATTTTTGTTGCAATTGAAAAAAAATATTAAATAGTATTTTCATATTGAATTTAGCAAGTTTAATGGAGGCTCAATAATTCCTCACTGTTGAATTTTCATATATGTACAACGAATTGTATAACATTACATATACATAATGGTTTATTTAAATTGACATGCCTTTTGTGTAAGCAATTTACTTGTTTTTTCTTGTTTTGTGTAGGCATGTCCAGTATTTATTTTTGCCTTTGTTATACAAATGAAGCATGTGTACCCATCAGTAAATATTCAGCATCTCATTTCCATCTTACCTTTTTACAAATCAATATATTATCTGGATTCAGCTCAACATTGCGTAGATTATTGCTGTCTATTGGTTATTTATAAAATATAATATCACTATCATTTAATTTTATAAAAAATCACTTTCAAATTGAACAGGTTAGTTAATTTCACATGACTATTAAGGTAGCGTAGTTGGTAGCGTGTGCGAGCCTAACAATCCTGGGAATGCGGGCTCGATTCCCCGTCCATCGGATTTTACAAAATCAAAAATGCAGGTCTATATGCCCAATGGGTTGAGCAATTTTCGTGAAAAATAATCTGTAAAGACGTCTTCACATTGCGGAGATCCATATAATCTACTTTCACAATGGATATCTTCACACTATGAAGATCCATATGGTCCACTTCGGTAGCGAATATAATATAAAAAAAAAATATCTTGAAAAAGTTGAAAATAGATATTAAGATTATCAAGTAATTCACAAATGTTTTTAATTGCAAAAAAGTCATTCCTTTTTTTTCTTAAGTGATAAAACATGCAATTGCGAATAAATTCTTCACTCGGAATAAATTCCTCCATTGCGAAATGGGTAAAGAAATATAATTTTCACAATTCAAATATAGTTTTGAGAATTTTATTAGATGATAAAACACAAAATACGCGGTGAACAGTGCAACTGGCCATAGCAAAGAACCTTCATAAAATGACATTCTTTTTGGGTACTCCCAATATTATGTAATGCTATATTGGCGTGTTATCGAAAGAGCTAATCAAATTAATAATATATTGATTTAAAATTAAAACTTGTTCATCAGTCGAGAGTTTAAAAAACTGCCTTCACTGGAATTCAATAATATATCTTGTTTTTTTCAGGGGTCCCAAACCTTCTGCAAGAGGGGTGTCCACTCCACGGTAGTATCAAATCAAAAAGATGTAGGTATAACATCAGATCACTTCAATACATTCCCGGTGAGCCTGCTTGTGTGTTGCGTGTAACTAATAAGACTTTCTTTATTTTTCAATTTTATTTTTGTCTTTTCTAATGAGTAGCCAGCATTGTAATAAATAATTGGCATAATTTTAAACACTAAACTGCATTGATTTTCTTATGAAAATTTTTGTTTCCAAATTTCTAAACACGTTTTCTAAATTTGAACAGGTAATCCTTGTAATCATTGGTATTTTTTACTCCATATTTGATTGGAACCTTAGAAATTATTTTGTCTTTTACTATTATTTATATTTAAATATTTATTTTTCAATTTAAATTAACATTGCTGTGGTAATTATTGCCATTCGATCAAAAAATATTTGGCTGCAGATATTCTGCCCTGCCAAGTAAAAACACAGCATCTACATTAGAAATTACGTGTAAGACACTGTGTTTTTACTTAATGGGGCAGTATTATTCTGATGTTATGAGATCTATCTCAAAACAAGTATCAAAAATTTACAAACCAGATAATTGGGTCATCACAGAAATGTGTACTTTTAGTATACATTTGATGATAAACATTATATTTACCTACATAAATAATTTTAATCTGCAAATCTGTTTTGCGACAGAGCATCTCCACAATATGACCAATCATGATAAGGGTTCGCCTGTTCACCAGATATTCGATCAACTTGGTTGAATAATATTTCTAGTATTATTGGCTCTAGAAAAGACTCAACTTTTATTTTTATTTTAATGATCAAATTATTTCAAAATTTACGTAGTGTTGCACATAAATAGTATAATAACAATCAAACAATTATCAGGCAGTTAAGACTATGTTTTCCACTTAGAAAGTTTACAAATAACTTGATCATTTAAATGCTGTTCACAAATAATCTTTTGGTTACCATCTATTCCTAAATAACATTTGGGAATTATGAGTAGAATCTATCTTAAGCATTTCTGTATGGTGTATTCACGAAAAGTTCAAGAAGAAAAAAAGACAAAAAGTTTCAATATGGAAATTAAAATATACTGTGGTAACCACACGATTGTTATTGTTTTTTATTTAATAAACACTAAGTACTTCTCTCCACTTACTTATAAGTGATGTGTGATTGAACATTCAAAATTTTACTTACAAGCTGTATGAATATTATAGGTGTGTTTACCCTACTATATGCTAACGATTCATTATTGATTTAGTTCTCTTAATTGGAAATCTCGCAATGTTCAATTGCACAGTAATTTTCATCCTTATGTTTTGATTTTATTGAGTTATTTTTTATAGTGAACTACTCAATTCATCTGCAATTGTTGTATTTGAAGAGGATTTTTCCCTGTCAATCTTCAAGGAGTTCTGTACTTTGTGACACAATATTTATACTATATATATACGGTATAAGGTTACATAAATATTGAAAACAATGAGAAACTTGATATCCAAGAAATATTTATTATCTATATATGGTTTTCTCTGTTCATAAATCAGTCATATCAGAAATGAACTAAGAGAATATTTTTAGATAGACAGTAATTTATTAAAAATTATATATTATGAATAATGAAATCAATTGGCTATAGATTCAATGTAAATTAAATGATTATTTCACCAGTAATCATGGTGTAAATATCATCGTGTTGTAGTCTTTCATACAATATCTCGAATAATTTGGCTTTAGTAGAAGATATTAACTGTATATATAAATATATATATATAAAATATAATTGACTCTTGATTTATAGGAATAAATGGCAAAAGTATTCCTTGAATAATTTCTATCTCTGTTTATTTCAACACTGATAATAATAATTTACTTAAAGACAAAAATATTCTTTCCCTATTTTATTATTCATTGTTTACAAACTGAAATCATATTCATGGAAAATGAATCATCTGAAAAAATTAAATAGCAATATATTACTCAATATTTTTCGTAGGGGCTATTAAAAACATATTTGTATAATTGTTTGTTGTATTTAATGTGGGAAAATGATTCATTGTGATAAATTTGTATTATTTTCCCATTCTTGTGACTGCTGTTAATCAGCTATTTAATTAACATTACCTTTGTAAACCTAGAGTCAGCTATATCTATATATTTTATCCTAGTGTTGAGACTATTTATAAATGCGAAAAAATAAAAGTAACATTTTCATATACATTAAGAATTAAGAAGATTGAAGGTATTTTTTTGTACTTTTATTTAATATGGAATAACTCAATACTAATAAAAACTAATACATTATCTATATACTTATTCTTCAAATAACACTGGTCAACAAAATGGAACTTTTTGCTCTCATGACGAATAAAAATAATTTTTTCGGCCACCCAAAATTGCGTCTGATGAAAATTGTTGTTGACCAGTGTAATTTTAGGTATAATGTTCTCCGACTTGTTGAAACCCATTGTTTAGTTTACACTGTTTTTTGCTATTTTATTATAAAGCAGAATATAAGGTTACAAAGGATTATTTCATGTCAGTTGCTGATGGCAAAATATATAAATTTCAAGAATTAGTCCAATATATAATATTTGATGTTATTAAATACATTTGTCACTTATTTTTACGATACGACTATAAAATAGTTAATCAATATAGACGGTGCCTGTAAAAATAATTCATCATGAATATTTCTCAGCATCAGGTAAATTTTCTTTAAGTCTCTTTAGTTACGGTGATTGATAGCTTTGTTTACGGCTTTTTGTCATGTTGAATTAAAATTTTACAGGTTACAGATTTTAATTGTTTTATGCAACATAATAAAATGAAAAATCATTACTGCAAACAGGTGATTGTCATGTTTGCTGTAACAATGTTGGTAAAAATGTACTTTTGATAATTTATTCACGGTTTTTTAATGAAACATGCCAGTTCAGAGAATTTATGCTTTGGTTTACAAGGTTTATTGTGTGCCTTATTCGCTCTTGTTCCTGAAATAAAATAAATGTAAATATTTTTAATCTTCGGTTATACTGTTTTTATTGTGACTGATATTTTAAACTATATAGTTATCTGGATTAAAAGTGTTGCTGCTTGCTTGCATGTTTGAATTTTTTTGGCATGACATATCGATTTCTGATTCCATCTACACACAATGATCAATTCTGACTATGCTTTCCAAACTATATGAGTGCTATCTTATTTTCTATTTTTAAAATTTCACTAAATAGCTTTGTTAAGCTTTGGGAAAAGAATTAGAAATATTCTTAGGTAAATATATCTTCCTATCTATTTTACATTTAAATTAAATGTGGTGTATTGAAATTACATGAAAGGTATTATACTATTCATATTTGCTACTTTTTTGTGACCGTAGCTTGGGGCGCTTTGGATATTATGACAATCTTTTTTTGTATTTTGCAAACTAATCAGCATTTTTTACCTAAGTCATTCTGTACTTTTGCAGATTGAAGTGCACATTGATAACTTGTCATCAAATTATATTTAGTTTTTTTAAGAACTCAGTCTTGTGGCTATGTAAATCTATAACAAAACATGTTTCTAATATTCCTTTTATTACAATTTTAAATACATTAGCCACCTTCTGAACACTCTTTTTTTATTTATAAATGGTGTAATTGTAGATTTCTCTGATGAAGATGTAGATTTATTTGGAATTAAATAATTTACAATACTTTTTTACAATTAGTTAACAATATCATATTTCAGCAAGGTCATTGGAATATTTTTCTTTTTGTTGAAGTCATGATATAGTTTAGTATAATAAGTCATAGTATCTAAAGGTAATGTCAATTAATACTAGTGTTGGATAATATACATTTAATATGCAATTATCTCATTTTTACGAATCAATTTTTCAGCAAGGAAAATCACAAAAGGAAGGTAGAACACTCTGTACACTTATTCCTGGAGATGGAGTGGGTCCAGAACTAGTATATTCTGTTCAAGAAGTCTTCAAGGTTTGTTTTTACAAAATATTGTAGAATAATATAATATAATGAGACTAACTTCATTTTATTAATTAAGAAGTCCTGATAATGGTATTATTGCTGAAATAGTTATCGAGATAATTTATTAATAGGTAGAATTATAATTTAATATAACTGTTCAATCATTGGAAACTGTCAATTTTGTTCAAATGCAACACAACTCTTGGACATACTTTATTGTTCAAATCAAATTCACATAGTTTATCTTACCACTTTGAATGACTCACATGAACAACTTCTCATCAATCAAAGCTTATATACTCACTGCTTGGCTATGATATAATATGTATTAAGACGGTCACCATTTTGGACAAATTGTTATGTTATTAGGATGGACATGGACATACGTGTGTGTGTTGTCCTTATTGGAAGAGTTAAACTAATGGATTTTTATAGAATTGTTGTAATATTCAAGACTTTTTTATTTATACTCTTTTAATATGGTGTATTTTAGGCAGCCAATGTTCCTGTTGATTTTGAGTCTTACTTCTTCTCTGAAGTGAATCCAACTCTGAGCGCACCACTGGAAGATGTTGCTGCATCAATCACAAAAAACAGAATTTGCCTCAAGGTAGTGAATGCTCAGATTGAATTAATAATGTGACCATTGTCTATATAATATTTATTTTTAGTCCTTACTGCCTATGCCCTCATTCATACTCATAATAAATTATATTACTTTGATTAATATAATAGTATTTATGGATATTTAATAATATTTTATACAATATCACTACTCCAAATAAAATTGGATATTATTGTGTATTTTAACATTAATCATCAATCACAAAATAGTCCCATTAATTGCCTCTGTGTCTCTACATTAATTAGCACACGCATTTGTTATCTGTAAAGTCTGTGGATTCAAATTTTAATGGAAAACAAATTAAATGCAGGTCTAGATATCCAGTCACTTGTGTTTCACTGAAGTATTCGGAGTGGCAAATTGAAACATCTATAATTATTTGTATACCAACTACTGATCTGGCATTATATAGTATTTCATAAAAAATTTATATACCATGTAAAATTTAGATGACGCCGAGGAGACGTGAAAGTATTATTTTTCTTTAAGTGTCATTTTCTGTAAAAATTTTAGTGCAAAATTTATCTTGGTTTAGTTTTGATAGCAATCTGAGTAAGGCATGTTTGGCTATTTTTGTGAAATGGATAGATTGAAACATTGTGTGGTTATTAAATTATAATGTAATTGTCAAATACAGTCTAGTCTTGGACTATATGTGATGTTTCCTCAATGTAGAAATTAAAAAAAATTAAAAAAAGAAGGCGACCCCCTCACTGGCAGGTCTTTTTTGCCACTTACTACAAATTTTTTTGATAAAATAAACTATATGATTTTAGTATCAGAAAAGTAGAGATGCACGTAGGTAAGGCAACATAAATTTCATTTTACTGAAAATTTGGGAATGTTAAAGGTATTAATTACTGAGGTGAGTGCTACTTATGTGAACTGTTGACTAAAAATGTGCACGAAGCAATTTCAAAGGGCTCGTCACCATGCGGCATAATAAAAGAGATTTTTTAGTGTCGATTTGTGACTACTTTAGTTGATTTGATGACCCCATCACTATATCAGTGTATCATGTTCGCTGCCAAAGGGGAGCATATAGATCTACACAGTTAGAAGACATCCACTCCAATAGTGGAGTATATGGATCTCCGCAGTGTGAAGACGTCTTGACAGATTCTTTTTCACGAGAGTTGTTTGTCAGACATTTGCTTAACCCAATGGACATCCAGTCCTGCATTTTTGAATTTTAAAATCCAATTGATGGGTAATCGATGCTACCATCCACGCTATCGGGGCTGCCGCTAAGTTGTAGATTTTTTTCTTTATACTTAGGGATTTTTTTTGGATTGTTGATTTGAAGACACTCATGCTCATTCAGTGATACAAACAACCCCAAAATTCATTATATTGTCTTTGAATTGGCTTCCAATCAGAACGCAATATTTAAAATAAGTGACTATTCTGAAGAGTTTGCGAGATCTTGCTTTACCATTGACAGAATGAGAATAGATGACATTGATATCAGAAGATATTATGTTGAAAAATTTAAAAACAATTTTAATACCCTAAAGGTTGTCTTTTTATTCAATTCTAAATTATTTTTTTTGTAAAAGAAAATTTACATTCAGTCTTTTGATGTCTACTAGGTGTAGAACAGTAAAATTATGTACTACTACCTATTTTCAGGGCATCTTGGCTACTCCTGATTTCTCCCACACCGGTGAACTTCAGACTCTAAATATGAAATTGCGTAACGAATTGGATCTGTATGCTAATGTGGTCCATGTTAAATCACTACCGGGGGTTAGAAGCCGTCATTCTAATGTTGATTGTGTCATCATCAGGGAGCAGACAGAAGGAGAATATTCTGCTCTGGAACATGAGTGTGTGCCAGGTATGAGTTTTTTTTTATATCAAGTTCGCTCTGAAAGTAAACCATATGGATCTATACTGCGAAGATGTTCATTCCAGAAATGGATTATATGGATCTTTGCAATTTAAAGACATGTCTTGACAGGTTTTATTTCATGAAAATTGGTTATCATTCAATTCTTCAATCCAATAGGCATCCAGCCCTGCATCCTTGGATTTTTTAAAATTCAACATCTGTGGAAATCGAATCCACAATATCCAAGTTCCAAAGCGTGCCTGTATGCGTGTGTGGGAGAGTCAGATTTGTGTACAATAATTTTACATGCTTTGAGAAATTTTATGTACAATTCAATATTATTTAAAATAATTTTATTGGATACTGATGTATAGAACTTATACAAATATATTACATTTTATCATGATAAGAATATTAGCATATTGTTTAATTAAATTTCATTTATTGGAGTGCAGGTGTTGTGGAGTGCTTGAAAATTGTCACTAAGACCAAATCCCAGAGAATCGCCAAGTTTGCATTTGACTATGCTACCAAATTTAACCGTAAGAAGGTGACCGCAGTGCATAAAGCCAATATCATGAAATTGGGAGATGGTCTTTTCTTGAGAAGCTGTGAAGAGGTACTACTTTGTTGTTTGCATTTCAAAATGAGTTAACTCTCAGTTTATTCTGTTAATCTACTTCATCAGTAATATTGTTTGTTTGTGTAACATTTTAAATAACCTTGAATAAAAAATTAGGCTAATTCACAGCATAAAATATCTTTAGCTTGCAGAAATGAATTTTCCAATTTTGTTCATTTACCTTTTCTAAATACAGATGGCAAAACTTTACCCGAAGATTGAATTTGAAAAGATGATTGTAGACAATTGCACTATGCAAATGGTATCCAATCCTCACCAGTTTGATGTAATGGTGACACCAAATTTGTATGGAAACATCGTCGATAATCTGGCCTCTGGATTAGTAGGTGGTGCGGGAGTTGTAGCCGGTGCCTCTTTCAGCTCAAGATGTGTAGTTTTTGAACCTGTAAGTGACTTTTTATTTATCTTCGTATTACTTCTTACTTATTTAGTTTGATCCTATCATACTTCCTACTGTCTGAGGTCTCATTAAATGAGATCAATTTGAATAGAAAAATATTAGGAATGTTTTTATAAGAAAATAAATGAGAAATGGACAGTGCACTTAGATATAATAACATTCTCATTTTATAAAACATGCATGTAATATAATTGTGATTTGTAGGGCGCGCGTCACACCTTCTCAGAAGCTGTCGGAAAGAATGTTGCCAATCCAACCGCAATGCTTCTTTGCGCTGTCAACATGCTTGCTCATATCAATCTGCCACAGTATTCTATGATGATCAAATCTGCAGTAGATCGGTAAGATTATGTATCAATTGTGATCAAAAAATTACCAAACAAAAATAATTTGTTTCATGGAGATATTATTTGTTTTTCCACACCATTTTACAGTATATGGTTGTTACCACTCTTTAGTTGTTTATTTTATTGGTTTGAGATATATTCTAGTATTTATTTTCAAATAAACACTTATTATCGATTTGCAGTAAATAATCTGAGTTACAAACTATGGTATAGGCCCATCTGAAATTGCAAAGAAAATTATGAATTTAGATTCACTTCACTGAGTTTAAGCGAAGTTGGAAAAATGAAAATAAATGAATATTTTAAATAACTTAAAACATATTGCACATGACTTATGTTTTCCAGATACTTTTTTAAAGATATTTAATTATTAGAATCTCTGTTCACCGAAACTAATACTCAATTTACAATAAAGGACACATTTAATGGCTGCTCCATTATCTCCTTTTTACTCTTATTATTAATAACAATTGATTTTATTGCAGAGTACTGAAGGCAGGAAAAGTTAGGACAAAAGATATTGGGGGCCAGTCGAATACAATTGACTTCACCCATGCAGTTATCGGAAACTTGAAGTAAAATAAATCATTTGCACTTATTGCTGAAATAGTATTTTTTATCCAATGCTCTTACATTTTTCATTATTTACAACTGCTCCTTATGAATTTATCAACATTTTGGTCACTGAATAGTGTAATCTTCAATGAATGTCAGATTCAAATTGTGTTTTTCCAATAATATGATAGTCATTCTACTGAATGAAAAGTAATTTTTGGAAGAATGAATGTAATGAAATTATTTCTCTTATTAAAATGTTATTTTAATTCTTATTGATATATACTTATTTTGAAGCCTGCAAATTGGTTTAACTTGTATATATATTGTAACAAACTAAAAAAAAAATTATTCACTACCCTAACTGCATAGGCATGCTAAAATAACATTTGTTTTTATTTTAACCGCATCCAGGAACAGCAGCAAAGAAAATTAATTACCATTATATATGGCTGTGAGTAGAAAAAAATTATCAAATGACACAAGTGTTTAATTTTTTGTTGTTGTGAATAATGAATATCAGACCCAGTTTTTAACTCCTTTCAGGTATTCCAGACCCGTGTAAAGTTTTCGTTGCTAACAGGATACATATATATATTCCAATATTTGTCCTGGACATGAACTTACTGATGGACCAAAATATTTTGTCTGCAAGCTGACTTCGGAACTAAAACCACTATTTAGTAAAATATATGAGGACTGTTATGATATTTAATTATCATCTCCATTACTGTTCATTACGGTTTTCCAAAATGGTAATGGAATCTATAAACATTCTTGGAAATATCTAAAAACTAAATTATTTCTGAATGACAGTGCTTAGCCCATTTTAAGGCAATTTATAATGGTCAATCAGTCGAGTGTGTATTTCTCAATAAACACATCTTCCCAAAAATATAACTTAATATCTAATAGAATGCTGTAATAACTAACCACAAAAAACGATGATTCATAACAATCTTGTTGTGTAGTACTCATTAAATCTTTAATGATTTAAATCTATTCCCTCACATAAACCCCATTTTATAATATAGAGACTAGCTATATTATATATATTTATATTCATTAACGATTTAATGAGTACTACACAACAAGATTGTTATGAATCATCGTTTTT
>JAGVSQ010003142.1:0-22441 GCA_022683975.1 Rhyacophila evoluta | reverse complement strand
ACAGAATATTATTATTATTATTATGTAATGATTAAATTTTATGGAGACATTAAGGTTCAGTTGATGGATATTTAACCATTCACACCATTAACTTGAATCTGATGCTCTCTACCTACTAATTCACAAAATCAAAAATTACATTGAAAAAGTTAAAAAATCACAAAATCAAGAATTACAATGATTTCAATTTCTTGTGATATTAATTTTTTATTTTTTATTAGTAACAAAATAAAATACATCAACAATGAAACCTATTTTAATGATGTTTTCAAGCCACAGTACCATCAAAATCTTTATAAACAAGGTTCTTTGTTTATGGTTGGAAAATTTTCCATTTTCAAATTATACATATTTTAATGTATGACAATTTGAAATTGGTTGCAAAAGCAAACAATAGGGTAAAGGTTTTATAATGATTCCACCTGAAGATGTTAGGTATTCCATCAAAGAAATAATAAAAAAAGAAGATGAAACTGGAGAAGAACGTAAAAAAATGCACAAATGTAAGTAATAAAGTTATTTTCGAAATATTATATTGAGATAAGATTATGACATGCTTATTCTTATTTCAGATGAAGATGATATTATGAATGTTAAGAAAGAAATAAACAAATATAATAAAATTTATCAAGAACTAGAAACCAAGCTGTCTACAATGCAAGAAGAAGTTGATAAATCAAATTGTGTCACTTTGCATTTAAAAATAAAACTTGATGCGATGATACAGATATCACAAACAACAAGAGACAAATTTGAAAAGGGAACAAAAAAAATGGTTCTATAACATGATTAAATATTTTTGTGATCAATTTTTTCATTTCATCAGCCTGACACGAAATTTTTACAATGCAAGCTAGTTTAGATAAATAAATGCAGCTTTTAAGATTTGCAGTGACAATAACACATACAAATTTATCTTATGCATATGTATTTCTTTTATAGGAAGAAATTCAACAAATAATTTGGAACAACCGTATAAATTATTGCAGTAAAGTTAATAATTTTATCCAAAATTATGGTCTTGTCGCAACAATAAACAGGAATTTTGATTTAAAAGTTCGTGAACAGATGGCAGATGCACTGCATAATAGTAATGTTATAAAAATGGACACTCAAAAATGTAAAAGTTACTAATATTTTTATCCATATTTTTTAATGCCTTGTAATTTTAAATACCAACGCAGACAGCTGAGCATATCATTTAGTAATGATGTTTGTATTTGAAAGAAATACACTATTCTCTTTTTATATGGGGGGATATATTACAAAGAATACCGTACAAAAAAAGATAAGGTGGTCATACAAAAATACTAGATAGGTTCCATCCAACTATACTTAATAAAAGATGTTCACTTTCACATTTTATATAATTTTCATGATATATTCAACATTATTAGTTAAATGACAAAATGATTCAGTCATTCAATGTCATTACTAGGCAGTAAATGTGCTCTTCTGTTGTTTTTTTGATGGCAAAAATGACTCAATCACTGAAGATATTTACTGGTATTATTTCACTGATTTTAAATGTGAATTTGGCTATCAAACACGTGATTTTTTCCCCTTAGTTCTTTATACAATTCTTCATAAAGTGCCATAATCATTTCTAAACCTTGCTGGAATTGAGGAGCTCGTTCATTGTCATCATTTGTAAAAAAAATGGTTTCCATGTTTATTGACTAGTTGGAGGCCTTCTAAAATTGTACTTACCACCTTAATCATTCCAATAGAAACTAATATGTAATCATTTACATTCTTTAAATTAAGTCTGCATTATTTCCAATTTTTAATTCTTTAAAACCTCTACCAAACTTATGTGACAATGTAATGATATCAGAATATAATTGGTTTGTTTTATATTAGATAAAAGATTTTTAGGCTCACCACATTCTAGACTAAGCTTGATCTTTAGCATGCATTTAGAGTGGATGACCTTGGATAAAGCTAGAGCACCAAATTTAACATAATTCATTATAGTAATTGTTTTCCATGCTTGAATGAATGAAAGTGTATTTTTCTAGTTTTTTCTAAAGTATATCCAAATGATGGATTTAATATGATTTGAATGTTAAAATTATACTTTGATCACGCAAGATTATATATCAAACTGTGTTAAAGTAAAAAAAAGTTTTAAAAAAAATCGATTCTTTTTGCTTAGCCTGTGTTATTTCAAAACTGTATGAAAAGAGAATTTAGTGTATTAACTTCTCAGCTGAAGAATTCTTCAATAGTCCGAGATCAATAATACATTTCGAAGAACTCCAGGCCAATGTGAAAAATGAAAAGATGCTAGAGGGCGAAGTAATGGAAGAACTCAAATTAATATGGAATGAAAACGAAATCTTAGAAAAAGATTATCATCATGGGCAAGAATTTATGCGGTAAAGATCCCTTTTATGGAATTTTCATCATAATTTCTTTCTAAGCAGTAATTCCATTCTTAGCCAATTTTAAATATTTCCATTGAAATTATCTAAAAATATTTTATTACTTGGTGACATTTTTATTCTTTTTCGACTTTATCTACTGTCAGAAGTTTTTAGATTGCGGAATGCCTTAAAATATTCAAGAGATGAATTGGTTCGACTGCAAAATGAAATAAGTAACATGGAACAAAAATACCACAATATAGATCACGGAAAGTTTACTAAGGAGGTACCAAATACCTTTTTTTCATTTTAACAATAATTTCTCACTATAAAATGATGTAATTGTGTCATTATAATAATTTCTTTAACGATAAAATACATATTTCAGTCTCCAGGGCTAAAACAAACAAATATTGTTGATTTTATGAAACAATCTCATACAATAACACGGAGAATGCAAGAAAAAGAAAATACTGCATTGTTTTCACCAGGCTCTGACATTCAGTCAATGTCACACAAGATGGCGAGTAATTCCAAAAAATATTTATTGACAGATGCTGGTAATATGATAATAATATACCTACTAGTAATAGTACTATTAACACATAATATTACATAGGTTGAAAAAATCGCATCAGCCATGTAGTTAATTTTGAAATTTCCAATCTTTTCTGATTTTTTCAGTATTATAATACTCATAGAATTCAAGCAAAATTTTATTAAACCCACTACAACAAATTAGTATTATATTTATTTTGTTTATTTTGTCATCATTTAATATTTGCTATAAAATATAAACAAACCTAACTTCATTCACACCTTATGAATTTTTGTTCAAGGTAATTTTGGTTTTTACAATGAAGAAAATATATCTGAATCTGAGTTTATGTTGAATCACTCAATTCGAGGGGACAGTCTAAAACCAGAAACTTCTTCATCAAATAAAGTTTTATCTCATAAAGCAACAGGAACAAAAAATGACGTTTATAAGGATATTAAAATGATAAAAAATAAAACGAACAGGAGAAGTAGGAAAAATATATTCAAATATGTTGTACCTTAATTTTTTTTAAATCAGTATTTACCATAAAAATAATCAACACATGATTATTAAGAAACTACATTGTTGTAAGCTGTAATGTCTAGAATAGATTTGCCATAAGGATATTAAGTATAAAAGAACTCAACAAATAATTTTTCTTTAATCTCTTTAAAAGTTGAGAGATCTCATGGGAAAAAATCTGTCAAGATAAGTCTTTATATTGTTAGGATTCATATTCTGTTTGATTTGTTTGTAACTCAAACAACTGAAAGAGTGGCATTTATAGGCCAGCTATAGAAAATTTTTGTTAAATGAGGATTGATTGACAATGACTATATTATGTTTTATCAGTTAAGTAATTATGAATTGAAGTCAAGTAATTCATGCTTTTGAATTCAATAACATTCTACTAATATATAAATGTACTTAAATCTATGTATTCATTTGTTCTTATAAGAAAATAAAGTAATAAGCACATATTTTAATATTTTGTTTTTTTCGATTATATTTTATATTATCTCACAAATAATTATTATCAGAGTATTGTATTTAGAAAAAAGAAAGTAAAATAATGAGTTGGTTGGGGGACTGACAAACTCACACATAATATGAGTAACACATATAGAAAGCTTCTTCAACTGCAAAATAATTTAGATTTTCTTGAATGTTCATTCCTTAACTTGTACTAAATTCAACCAAGGCAGTAATATCGCTATTCTGTAATTGCACTCTTTGAGTAGGGTTGACTGAATAACTCATAGAAACATAATTATAGAGAATGGCTTACTTCAATACAGTTGATGAACTGCCAAATGAAGTTTAGTTATAGTATCCAAATAAATAATAATACAAAAGAAATGCATTTTTACTAGAGAAATCCTTATTGCACAGATTCATTTCTTTTACATTCATGACTCTTTATACAAGTGGTGTTTGTTCACAAGGCACTTTTATAAACAATATACTCTAAAAACGAAAATAAGTACTCGTTTTGTTCAAAACAACTTTGAGTTCATGATAACACACAGATGTAATTATTATGAGTGATGATAATTTTATTATTCATTTTACATGGTCAATAACTGCACGCAATTGTCATACACTTGCATGCAATTATTGATCCAGTTTTATGCAAGAGTAAAAATAATGGACAACTTACTTTCTATCGCAATATGGACACTGATAGTCTCTCGTTCCTGTGTGCATAATTTTATGTGCCGATAAAGAATTTGCATAAGTAAATCTTTTGCCACATAGTTTACACTCAAATCTTTTTTCACCAGTGTGAATGCGATTATGCCTGTCTAAAGCACCCTGAAATAATAAAAAAAAACAGTTGATAATATAACACGTTGACCGCCATGGGGATCACCGGTGACCGGCAAGGAAAACCTAAAAAAGGTGATCAATAACATATCACTAAGTACATTGTAATTTCTTGGTGGAAAGAAATTATATTATTTAAATAATTAAAATAAAAAGACAGTATGTGGTGATACTCAATCCACATTTAGTAACGATTAAGATTGGTTTCATTTACTGAGAATGAATTAAGAGTGAACATTTTAAATTAATGAAACTAGTTATGCCTAATTTTTTATTTAATTTTTTTACATTATATCTGCTGAAAAATGGAGCATGTAGATTTCAACAATGTGAAGACGACCACTTCAGAAATGGAATACACTAATCTTCGCATTGCAATGACTTATGTTGACAGATTGTTTAATGAGAATTGATTGTCAGCCAATTTTTTCGAGCCGATAGACATACAGTCCTGCATCTTTAATATTTTTTTTTTAAATCAGCAGCAGTGGATATCGCAACTGCAATTTTCAGCATTGAAGCGCGTAAATTATCCTCCTGACTAGTGGGGAAATTTATCTTCAATGATGATTGAAAACTGATATAATAATTAAGAGTAATATTAATTAGGCTATAAATTGTTAAATTTTATGAATAAAAAACTATTTATTTAATGCATAAATATAATGGGTGGATTAACCTTAGCCAAAAACGCTTTATCACATTTGTCACATGGAAATTTTCTTTCGGCAGAATGAGTTTTTATATGGTTTCTTAGGCTGGTCCCGTTGGAAAATGTTTTTTGACAAATCCTGCAAACATATGGTCGCTCTCCTGTGTGAATCCGCAGGTGTCCTGTCAATTCTGATTTAGTTTTATAAGCTTTACTGCATATCTATATCACAAAAGAAACTCTTGATTAATGAAAAAACTAGAGGCAGCGTTATAAATTTAAAACATATTTTGCTATTTGAATAATGCAATCAATAATATTGATCATTGTGTTATTTTTCCATTACGATTATTTAGTGTTACACAGTGTGTGTTATCATGCGACATTGGTAAATACACTAAATCTTAAATTCTCCATAATATTATGAAAGAATACCAGGAAGAACTCAATTTCTGGGTCTTATCCATAGCAAACCGGGTGACAATATGAAAAAAGACACGTAAAAGTGTGACAAAATGGAGAGATAGAACTCGAGGCAAAGATACATAAGGGTTAGTAATGCAGTTGACCATGGAACTGAATGAACTATAACATCGAATGAATAAATACCTGGCAAATACAAGGTTTATCAGTAGTATGCACCCTCTGATGTACTTTGAGGTATTGGCTACGTGAAAAACTTTTAAGACATGTGCTACACTCGTATGGTTTCTCCCCACTATGAGTCCGCATGTGCCCTTTCAAATTTGCGCCAGAAGTAAATCGTTTTCCACACGTATCACAAACAAAGGGAATTTCTCCTGTGTGAGTGCGTCGATGATGTCTCAGGAGGGCAGCCACAACAAATCTATAAAAATCACAATTGTAAAGAGTGATGAAACTTGTGATGAGAAAATATCTTGTTCCATCTTCACAACTACAATAGTTACGTCATTTCAATTTCTTTGAACAGACATGTCAAGTTTGCCAAAAATACAAAGTTGATGAAGTTACAACATAAATATTGTAATGGTTACTGAAAATTAATACAAACATACAAAGAACATGTTTTTTTTTTTTATAAAATATGTTTATTTGCCAAGCGATTTTTTTCATTAAAAAAATGATTGCCATTTTACAAGGATAAAACATTTTATTTCTGTAAAAAAAGGCAATTCAATATTTAAAAATTTCGTTACTGGCATCTCCAAACTACATAATGTCATTTACAGTTTTTGTGAAAAACAGGGATTATGGTCAAATCTGTGACAACCATATTATTCTACTGTTTTATAAATGCATTAGTTTTAAATTTCAATGCTACATTATGTGGACAAGCTTAAATCAAATAGTGTTATAAATTACCCTTTGGGACATAAATCGCATGAGTATGGCCTCTCCCCTGTATGCCAGCGCATGTGTATACCCAAACTAGTGCTATCATTGGTTGCTTTTCCACACACTTTACAAAAATGCTTTGTTATGCGTCGCTTTACCTTTTGCTTTGGCTTAACATCACATTCAAAATTATCCGAATAGTATAATTCCTGAAACAGAGTGTAATATATAATTTATTCTAAGCCATTATTGTTTTGGAAATCATATTTTATCACTATTTTTCAATTTCTTCATCATTAAGATCCACTTCTTTTCACATAGAAGTCTCTAAATAAAAAGTGAGTTTTATGAAATGTAATTTTTTATTATTAGGATTGTATTAAAATAAGACCTTGGTATGTCAATAATTTTAAATGTATTTTTATATTTAAAAATAAACTCTTTATTTACACTAGATATCAACTTGTTGACCTTTAAAAAATATAAAAGAATTCTGTAAATTTTGCATGGGATATTTTGTACCTGTATGTTTTTTTCTTTTTTGATGTGCGGTTCCTCTGAATCTTTTTCCATCACAATTTTATTCTCTTTCTTATGCTTAGTATTGATGGATTTTAATTTATCTTGTTTTTTTTCTATTTTTTTTACTGTAGTACATAATTTTTTATCAATCGTGTTACTATCACCTCGACATTCATTATCTTCATCAGAATCTGCCAAAAATTATGAATTTATCAATTTATGTAATATGAATTAAAATAAATTTAAACCAAGTTTACAGATACAAAATGAACAAAGATCACTATTTTAAATTGATTTCAAATTCCTATTTATATAAAAAACCGTTTCTGTAATACAATCTTCCTTTTTTGTCTTCTACGAACATTTTTTTACATTTTGTATATTGAATTAACCAACCCTGTAATGATTTATCTTGCATGAAAGTCAACATAAATTTCATTCTTGTTTAAATTTTTATCATATAGATCAGAGTTTTTAAATCTTTATTGGCCTGCGACTCCTTTTGAGTTTAATGATTTTCTGCGCCTCCCCTAGTCTCAATACTTATATGAGAAAAAATATTATTACCTGATACTGTGTATTCAAAAACTCTTGTTGTTGTTGTTGTTTATTTTTTTTTTTTATACCATGTTCGCTCCCAACTTGGAGCATATTGATCTACACAGTGTGAAGATATCCACTCCGAAAAAAGAGGAGTATATGGATGTCTCCAATGTGACAGATTATTTTCATGAGAATTGTTTGTCAGACAATTACGAATCCGCATTCCCCGGATCGCTAGGCACGCACGCTACTAACTACACTACCTGGGAGATAAAATTATTTAGATGGCATAATGTATATTCAGTTACATGTGCCTCCCCTAGAGTTTTTTATGCCTCTTCAAATTTTGATTTTGGGTTTGTATCTCCCTTGATAGGCTATGTGCCCCCCAGGTGAGTCATATGTACCAGATTGAGAAACGCTGATACATACAACTAATCCGGACAGCAGTGTAAAATAAATTAGCAGTGTTTGCAAATAAAATGCAAATAAACTACTTGTAAGATGTTTAGTATGGCTTATATGCAAATATCTAAATAGAAACATAAAGGAGAATTGAAATGTCTTACTTTCATTACAACCATTGTCAAAATCCGACTGATATGAGTCAATTGACATTATTTTGTCACCTATTTCAGAGTTCTCGGCACTTTTTGTGCATTTTGTTGCTACATGATACTTTTTATTGGTTTTTACAACCAATGCGGTTTTCTTTTTATCCAGTATGCTGGGACCCAATTCTTTATGTTTTTTTAGTACAGTCTCTTTATATTTTTTAAATCTGGTCAATACAATATCTTTTTCAATCTGAAACAAATAAACAATACATAGACAATATTTTCTGTGTAAACATGAATCTACCTTTACGAACAACATATTTGTTGATGTCTACTGAGTACATAGACAACGAAAATACAAAAGAATAAATATAAATACGTAGTGTTGACATATGAAAATCAGGAACAAAAGAAAGCATGTTGGGATAAGTCAAAAATTAGCTATGAATTTATTGTTTTTGTTTTACGAATTGTGATCTTTAATACCGAATAACAAAAAACGCTAGTAAAAGTAAGTAAAACTATTAAAAAATGTTTCACAAATCCTTTATTTTAGCATGGTATCAGGTATGTAAATGGGAAAATTACAAATTTCACATTACATTGAAAACCTCTGGGCGAATTTTTATTTATAGTTTTGGACATTTTGTGTAGCGGGACCCTTTTTTTCAGAGTCGCTAAGAAGTGCTGGTATCTATTTTGATTGGAGTGATGGTGCTTAGAACATTCCTGACCGATGGAAATCACCATTTCGAAAAGTTATATAACCACGAAATCATAAAATACCCATTATCTCAAAACTGTTCATTTGTTAGTAATTGACTGTGTATTATTTAAAATAAAATATAAAAATCTACCTATACTATAATTATGTAAATTAAGTATGAAATGTCTTAAAATTTATGTCTTAGTGTGTGCACTTCAATGTGTGCGCAGATGACTTGTGACCACTTATCGTGTGCACGGTTGTCTATGCATGCACTTGTCTTGTGAGCACTTGTCCAGTGCGCAGCTGTCTTGTGTGCAGTTGTCTGGTTACTGTCATGAATAGATTAACTAGTGCTCTAAGGAATTTATTCCCAGTGGTTGAGAAGGAATTACTATACATATGTTGTAAATCCTAGACATATATATATATATACTTAGATACTCATTTTTTAGAAATCTTAAAATTTCATATCACTCATTACACTCGCCTTAAACGTCTGGCTATAATAAGGGTTTATCACTGAACAATTATGATTATGGAATAGATATTTAGATGTATGTGTAATATATTTATACCTGTTTGTTTCAGTTGAAATTTCTTGCCAATATACAGGCATAACCGTTCCAGTAAATCACCTATTCGTATTTGGATTCTTTCAAAGCAAGATCTATAGTTTTTTTGAATCCCAGTAATTCCAATGAAATTAATTTTTTTAGTATCTGGAATTGTATTCCACCTCCAACTATTGTTACAGTTGATTAGAACTGCCGATTGCGCTTGTATCGGGATGTTTTTTTGGCCTATGGCTTTTTTTATCTGGTAATGAATGTATAGGGTTATGATCTATTGGTTCTTCATTACTGCTATGTCGTATAGGCAGAACCAAAGAGTTTCTAACTTTTTGAGTGATTGATTCTCTCATAACTTTTTTAAAATCATGTGGAGAGATAGCTTCCAATTCCTGCCAAGTATAAGAATATGTAGATTCCAGCTAAGTTACGTTTATTTATTGCTTCCACGTTATTTGATGCAAGCGAACATTTCCAAATCATTAGAGATTAAATTGACACAATTCTGTTTGTTAGTTAATACACATGTTAAAAAAGACCCAAATGTCCCAGTCCTGAGCAGATGCCAGATATTAAATTTGAGTTGGTTCAAAACGTCACTGATTATACTCCTGCATAAAATAAGGACTTACTGAAACCCAAGCAGTTAAATATTTTATCTACACACCCCAGAATGACACAAAATATGTATATTCCTTTATTTATAAAGATATAACTACCTATTCAATTAATAGTACGCTAATGCCACATGTAAAAAATTACCACACCTAGACAATAATTAATTTAACCTACTATAAGTATTCTATAAAGAAAAAATACAAGTATTGTGGGTTAAAATTAGTAAATAAGACTCTTATTAGCTGCTATAAATAGGCATAAACATACAAATAAATACATGTAGCGTCAATGAATGAAATATAAAACCTACAAAGGTTGTGTAACCATGTTCCACAATCACAAAACAGAAGTCTGAGAAACTAATTAAATGCAGTTAACAAAAAAAATAATACATACCTCAATAACACCATCAACCGTTTCCATGTTGTTACCATTATTTTCAATTAAAAATATAGTTTCTACATCAGAGGCAAACTGTGATATACTTTTATTAGAATCAGATGTGATATTTTTTGATCCTGAATATTTTTCCCGGCTGAACTCGTCTAAAACTGAAATAATTTATTTTTTTCTAAAATATTTCTGTATCTACTATACTATCACTAATAGTGTTTAAAAAACGACTATTTGTAGAAAGTACTTCATAATATAATTATTCAGTGGGATATGGATGCGTATTTGTAAGGGGATTAGCTGTAGACAAATTACATCACATTCATGATATGTACTTCCATTTTTGTAAGAATTTATCTTTCTCATATAATATGTGTGCCAAGTTAAAAAGTACATTTATTTTATATATTATTTTAGATGAAAACAATTTTTTAAGATGCCACACAAATTTTTGACAGCAGTTCAAACTTAACTAAAGTAATGAAAAAATCTTACCAGCAATATCAATCCCTTGGCTTCTCAGTTTGTCATCGGATGTCTTACACATGGTTTTAAACTGATGGAAGTCACAAATTATTTCCGTACAGCATTTGCACAATAGGGATGGCAATTTTTCATCTTCATTTATCTAGAATGCAGTGATCATATACATTATTATTAATTCTATTTTCACGCAAATATATTTGTAGCAAATGGATCTTCACAATGGGAAGAATTGCCTTACAGATTTTTTCATTAGGACTGATTGTCAGCTAATCACCCATGAGGAATCCATATTCTTAATGTCAATACACACTAAAAACATGTTAGTCAACTATAAACACCCGATAGAATCGTGTTAAACAACTGTGAGATTGATGACTTAGACTACTGATTCAGAATGATTCATGTGTAAGAACTTGATCTCTTTGATGATGAATACATAATACATGTAATGGTAAAACATACACAACAGCAAATATTGTTGAATCCTAAGTATAGTAAAGTAAAGTATTAGCATTAAAAATGAATACGTTTTTAGGAAGGCACATAAGTAACAAATGATGATAATATGTACCATTGTTCTGATGATGCTGGTTTATATATTACAATACGTGAAACAAAAAAACAAGTTAACAAGAAATAGTTTCTTTCAAGTTTGTGATCAATTTCAGTAGTAAAAAAGAAAACAAGATTAAAATCCTTTACCATATACGGCAAGAAAGAATATCACTCACTATTTTTCAAAATAATAGTACATATTAATTAAAGAGACATTTTTGTCTGAACAGTTATTGCTATTAATAAACTTCAGAAACATTAACAGACTTTTGGGCCACTCATTGGAAACTAATACCAATTTGCCTGTGTTTCATCAAGTGATATTCGTTGGTTTTAAAATACAACTGTCATAAATTTAGTTAGTTGTTTTTTCATCTAGTTAAAAGCAATGTAGAGGAGCAACGAGGTGACTTATTTTGATTAGAATATTTTGGGAATAATGAAAATTGAAATTAAAGGATGAAATACTCCACAAAGCGTCGCGAATAAATTAGATTTAGATGGTCAATTATAGGAAATTTTATGCTGAAATTACTTAACTGTCTAATATCAACTAATACCTTAATTTCGACACACTCCATCATGATATCTGCCATCAATCGATCATGTTTACGTGAGAATAGTGATATCAAACCACTATTCTTTAAGCAGGCACGACAAACAGATGCATTTATGTCCCGATTCATATTTTAACAATAAATGCACTGACTGAAAAAATATTTCAGAGTGGTTTATCTTTAAGTTTCTTATTTTTCTAATAGTCTCAAAACCGAAATTAAGTTTCAATTTCACAATTAAAATTTAACTTTCCACACTTTGAATCCCTGACTGATATTTTGACATATCTTAGCTAGTGGTGTGCAGAATTTGGGTATAGAATACTTGAAACCGGTACTAGTAACCAATACTTAATTTGAAAAGTATTCGATACCAATGATTACTAATAAGTGCTTTTTTATAAAGTATAAATAGTAATCGAATATGAAAGAGAATAGTGAGCTCCTAACCAAGTTTCCACCTAAACATGCCAAACGATTTCCACAGTGCAATCGAACTTTTTGTTTGTTAATCCCCCATAAGAAAACAATATTCGGAAGGGGGGTTTTTCTGAATTGCTTTCCCCCCGAAAAGCCTTCAGCATTGATATATTTATAGCCGGATCAGATAGCTTACATGCGGGAAAGGGAAATAACTGAACTTCTCAGTACCCACCGTAGATAGAAATAGTCAGGAAACTGAGAGTACCAACAGCGGGCTCGATATAGTTTCAGTTAGATAAGAGGTAGGGAAAAAATTTAAAGAACGGGTTACTTTTTAATGAACCGTTTACTTTTGAAATACATATCGCGAAAACTTATGGAACTCTGGACGAATGTGAGGAAGTAAAGGTCATGGTCACAAGATCTAAAAAATGACAAGCCTAAATTCCCAATTATGCGTATTTAGAAAAGAGAATGAGTACAACAGTACATAATACTTGGTATCAGGTATTTACAAAAATAGAACCGGTACCTACGAATACTAAAAAGTACCAGTTTACACAATAATAATATCAACTTAAGCTGCCACCACCTAAACAAAACCCTAACAATTTTAGCTGTCACTTAAATTTTATTTTTAGTAAGTGTTACTACTTCAACAAATAATTGATAAAAAAAGTGAAACATATTTTTGATTAGACATGTTTTTGTATTATTATAATTAGTTATTAGGCATGATTGGATATCATGGTTTTTTGATCAACAATTTCAAACGTATTGTACAATATGTGTGATGTTGAATTAGTTGCCACGTTAATTATAAAAAATATTTATGTAGGATGTTACATGTGAATTAATTATTTTTGGTCACTTATATAAAACGTTGCCGACAAGAAGCTTTATTTTTTCAAATAGGTGTTTATTTAATATTCCGTTTAATTTTAGAAAATCCAAATAATTTGTTGTTTCAATATATTAAAAATTAGCGTCATATTTAGATTATTTATAAACTACATGTTTTAAGTTAATTTTTATATTTTTAGCTGTATTTCACCTATCTGTGAGTCATTCGATAACATATGAATAAAAGCAGTAAGCTTTGTCAAATTCAATAACAGCCAAAAAATATAAATAAGGCTTATCGTAAATTTTCATTATTTTATATATTAAAGCTCTTCTGCTTTTACATCATTCAAATTTACTTACTTTGAGAGATTCGCTCATCATTTATAATATTCTTGATATCTTTTATTTATTAAAATAGGCTGACTGTATAAAACTTGCAAATGTCGTTCTTCATCACTTTTATGTGGTGGGGTGTTTAAATTCGTTTATGACTGGTAGTGACTTCTGCTGAAGCATTAATTTGTAATAATGATTATCAAATTCGTAATCATTCACTTTTCAGAAATTTTACATGTAAATAGCAAGACTTTTTTTTTAATCATCTTACTCTTTATCTAGCTTATTGACTTTCTGATACAGTAAGACATTGGTTTACGAGCATAATTCCTTTCAGAAACGTGTTTGTTATTCAAAATATATCAAAGCGAATTTCTTCATAAAAATAATTTAAATTAACTAATTTATAAATTTTATTTAATCAAGATAGTGTAAGAGAAAGAGAGAAGAAGTGGAGGAGGGTTATTGTGTAAGACAACTTTCACTGCCTCACTGTATCATACAATCGCTGCTATCTTTGCTTCTGTATTTTTCAAAATTGTAAAACAGAAAACCTTTTCGTTCCACTCAGCGAACCAAATACAATTGGCCCTGTTGCTAAACTTCCACAGAATGCTAAATTGGCTCTTCTGCACCTTACATTTCACGAAGGCTCTTAAATTCTCAAAATGATACATGAGATTTGAAATGCTATTAGTTGTATTAATACATAGTAAGACGGTTAACATGTTGGATGCTGAGCCTGCCCCAGGCGCGTTAATGGATAATTTTGTGGCCAATTTGAAATTATATGGCGTCTCTATGACTTAAAATTATCCGAGAGTGGTTGGAAATGATTGTAACTTACAGCTAGGCACCTTTCACAACAGCTTACTTACTTATAAATAAGACTAATTTTTGAGCATCCCTCAATTGTTTATGATATTTCAGTCACAGTGAATGTGTTAAATAGTTTTTCATGACTTTTTGACTAAACTTATTATTCTTTCGGCTTTAACATAAGTGTTATTTAGCATTTTTTTCCAAAAAAGCTCACGTTGCAAAAAGTTTGCTCTTTTATCAAAATATAATTTATTAAAATTTTTGCATGGTTTCATAAAAACACTCGCAAACTAAATTACTTACCAAGGTTACCCATTGGCATGACTACTGGCAGGATATTCCTGCATTTAGGAATGAAAGACAACTGATGTTCTTGATTTCTTGGATAGTTATCAGGGACGCACATACCAATATTAGCTAGAGCGGCAGAGTTATCAATAAGACCACGCATACGTCGAAAAATATGCATCGCCAAATACATATTCCTCCTCAGTTTTAAGCTATTATACAATAAGAAAGCACGCCCAAAATGATCTATAATTAATTCATTAGATATGTGGGAAAGAATAATCACAAAGTCATTACTGTAAAAACATAGTAATGTTAATTTATTCAATAATAATAAATATAAACTTTAATAATATATATATATTTTATAACAATAATAAAACAATATACAAAACATCTGTAACAAAATGAGTGACGACCATTTATCATAGTTCAATAGTAAAAAAGTGTTACTGCAGTATGAAAAAGTGAACAAAAACCTAATCCATGCTGTAGAATTGCACACTCTTTATTTAAATTGGACTTTTAAAATGAACTATGATCAATTATTAAATAATTTAATAAATCAATGTGAAAAACATTAATCTTTAAATTATGTAAAAATCTATGACACAATAGTAGTTGTATGCAAAACTTATGATTTTTTTATTAACAAGACATACAATAGTATATCCTATAAACATAATGATATTAATGATTCATAAACTAGAAGTAATCTTGAAAATTTGATGTATCGAAGAAAAAAACCATTAATAACATGATCCAGTTCTAATAGTTATGCTTGGATAATAGAGTAAAAATTAATCCAACACACATGTCAAATTATTTAGATTAGTTGACTGTCAGATGGAGTATATGTCATGATACATTCAATCAAGAATTAGCTGTTCTAGTTCAATACTGTAACAACTCAAGAAGGCTAATATTGAGACATCGTATTTTTGTTATTGTATTGGGTGACAATTTTTGAGTAAATTCAAAAAAAATATATTTAATTTTGATACTTTAGTGTGTTGCGTAGAACTAGTTGATATAAACAATCAAAAACAACGATACGTCAAAAAAGCACAGCGATATAGATTTCGATTAAGAATAGGTAGTTGTCTATTTTACTTGTACTAGAAAATTAGTTTAAAGTAAAAATACTGTATGAATAGTACAACTAACGGCCTATCAGGATATCAATATAATATTATTGTTATACACTTGAACCTGGTAGACTGGATTAGATGTTACTCAAAAAAATGTTGAATTTACAGATTCCCTAAATAATCAAAACTTCAGTTATCTGAAATGATGACTTAAAAAAAATCTTATTGTATTTGTTCTATTGGATCAATTCAATTCAACTTGTTTTACTAAAAAAAACATAGTGGAATAGACTAATTATATTGAGTAAATAATATTTTCAATCAATAAATATACAGATAATAAAATTGTTGGCACAATAAAGTATCAGAATGTTTTAAATAGTTGAGATTTTCTGCATGCAATGTGCCAAGTTATAAATATAGCTTTTAAATTATGAAATGAATTTGAGATAATATTAAGCATTCATATTTTTTTCTTTGGACCATAATGAACCATGTAATAGTAGTGTAGCTCTATAAATAAAATAAAACAATCTTCTTTAGATAGAAAAAAAATTAGATTTAAAAAAAAATTATAACATTGTGAGGAATACACTTTATCTATTGGTTCCTGCTTTTAAATATATAATATAACTTATGAATGCAAACCTGTAAACATCTGATCACAGTAATTGTAGTATAAATTCAATAAAATTATGAAATATATTATCAACATTGCATGAGTATAAATTTTGAACCATAAGTGGTGAGCAACTAGCTAACTGACCTTGCAAAAAATAAAAACAAAAATTCTCAAGACGCAAAACATATAGATATTCACATTGGAGCAGAGATTTATCTATTTATTATTTGACTAAATAATTTTATGGGGTTGAAAGAATGTGTATGATTAGAGTAACACTCATATTCAACAGATTAATTTTGCAATTAAGGAATTTAACTATATAATTTAGAGTAAATATTTAACTTTCGTTTAGTTGACTACAGTGTACTCTCGATTATTCAAGTGCGGGCTATCCGGCAGATTGTAGATTATTCGTGATAAATATAAACCATAGATTTTGGGAGGAAGTAAAAAAATAAGGTAGCGTGAGCCCATGCAGCAATTTGGGTCGGTTCTTCGGTAATAATAAATCATCCATATTTTATTTATTTACCATACTTCAGATTATGGGTGTTTTTAAATTATCCTCCTTCCTAGCTGGGCATGGCTAATCGAGAGTACACTGTATTTTTATGGCTCTTGAAAGAGTATTACAAATATGGAACATTCTAATGTTATGTGTACATTGTAAAATGTTAAATAGATATTAATTTCATGATCATTAAATGATAATATAACATATTGCAAGGATTAGAAATTGATACAGCTCCCCCTGATTATATATTAGTATTTATAATTATTTATTTATGGTTGAAAAAACCAATGTCTGATGAATTCAAAAAATTATTAGACATACATAGTAATGTTTTTATTTGCATAAATAATGAAGATGCAATAAATATTATATATAAATCAACTTACGCTAGTAAGTACCTAAATTCCAAATGAACTTTACTTTTGTTTAAATTTAAAATGAGAGATCACAAATTCACCATAAAAAAAAACATTTATACAAGCAATCGAATGAATAAATGATTTGTTGTACACCTGAGTAAAAAAAATAAAGTACATAAACTGGTACATCTTAAGATTCATTGTAATGAAAATATATTACTGATATATTTTATTTAGGAGTAGAACTGGTTTGCTGTTAAAGATAAGTGTTCAAATTTAAAAAAATAAGAATAATAGTGCAAACAACTGAACATTCCAATTTCCTTTGACTGTTAATATTACATAAATATATTATAGATAAGTTAGTGACTTAACATTTTATTTTGATTATATTATAATAGTATGATATTGTATTATGTAGATTAAAATTACATTAATTAGACCCATCTTATTATACAAAATGGAAATGATTTTATTACGTTTTGGTCCCTCCTTCATTTCATATTTAGGGCTACAAGAGAGCCAAATTATTTTCTTTGGATGAAAAAAGGTTTGAGCTAAGAAAGAAATTTTTATGGGCCACATCTCTATTTTTTTTTATCATTCTTCTCACATAAACCTTTCAATTTTATAGCTGAAGATTTCCATATATTGTTTTTTATTTACAAAATATTAGGAACCATTATTATTATTTATCTTCTCTATTAATATATTAAATGGAAAATAAACAAAGTAATATTGATCTCTAATTTTAACAAACTACAAAATATTATTTCTTCCTCAATATGTCTTAAATAACATACGCCCATGCTGCAAAAAAACGATTAACTATTTTGATTCTTTTCTTTCCTCGTAATGTAAATTTTACCTCAATACTTGACCAATAGTACTCTCCATATGAACCATAAAATCTTCATGAATTTTATTGAAACATTTAGTTGGCATTTTCTATAAACTTATATATTTTATGTACTAAGAATGTCAGATGAAATATTTATGTGTTTTCCTATAGTTAGAGAAAAATCAGTTTTGATGTTGCTATTTTTTTCATGTTCTGATCATTCTTTACAGATGAAAACATTTTATAACAAAAGCTCCCAACCGAAAAAGAACTATTTTAAGTATTTACATATTTTATTCATTAATATGACTTGTAGTAATATAACTAGCACAATATTTTTTATCATCCCACTCCAGACTTCACAGAATAATTCATTATTAAGAATATTACAAAATTTCTATCTACAGTTCGTGAATTATTGATATTGTAGATTTGGCAATACATAACATGGGGTTTACTCATGATTTATTTCTAGATTCAGATACTCCTTTGATGGTACCGAGAAAGTTTATTGTGGTGTCCACTGTAATAATATAAAAAAAAATATTTTTTATTTCCTCATTTAACAACAATCATTGGTGGGTCCAAGTATAAACGGATTTTGTGGCCCAAGAGTCTCTCCTACAAAATTATTACTCAGCATAATTAAAAAATACTTTAAATTATTATTTATGGTATGTAAACCATTCACATCAAAGTAAATAGCATAGATTTGCAGATGTTTTTTTTATCGAATTCCCATATGTGGGGCTTGTAGGTGCATTTGAAAGATAACCCACAAAAGTTTGTCTTTGATCTCATTATAAAAGTTGTAGTAGAAAATATTATTATTAACAATATCTTCTTTTAACCTGACACAAGATAATATGTCATTAGACCTTCATCTTATATAGAATCCACATCATCTATTTCCATACTCTCATTTATCATTTCTAATTCTCCTCGATAGTAATAAACATTTGGCATATCTACTTGTAACATCATATCTCTAAAAGTTTCATCACCTACACCAGGAACATAGTCGAAGTTTGTTTCTAGAGCGATAGATACCATTGTTTTATGTTCACTACTACTCAAAAAACATTTACATTCATCTGTAGATGTACTAGGAAGTGGTTCAGGATCTCCTCCATTGCATGATTCGACTATTGTATAATATCTACAACTCTCCAAATGTAATCTTGGTTTGCTAGGAATATGAAAATTTGTAGATGTGTCAGCATCTTTATTTTCTTCAGTATTTATTTCTGAATCTAAATTTTTGTAACTATAGCACTGAGATTTTAAAATTTCACCAGATTGGGCATCTATTAGTTCTGTGGATAAAGTATTTCCTCCATATAGATCAGAATTTGAGGCAGTCCTTATTTTTGATTTGCATTCGCACACATCCACGTCTGTTCCAGTGGGCTTGCAAGAATCTAGACTACTGTTGACTTCTTTAAAAATGATCTCAGCACATCTTCGCAGTTCTGCCAACTGTTCCGGACTTATCCATCGCCCATCCCTGTCTGATTCTTCACAGTCTTCTTGATCTCCTGCTACTTTTGTGTAATCTTTAATCGTAACATCATCTAAAGGTGACATACCAGAGTCGAGTGATAACAATTCATCTTGAGCGGTTGAATCAGATATATCGCAGCTCGTTCCCATATCTTTAAAGCTCGGCTTGATATTTATAACAGTCTCCTGTAAGTATTCACTGACGGAATCATTTTCTGGGCTCAATTCAAAGTTTTCTGGCTTTGCAATTGCCACTATGGAGTCTAATAACATATTGTTTTTGGAACCAGCATCTTTATTTGGTATTACTTCTTTTTTTACTGTAGTACTATCATGATTATTTGTTGCTTCAAAAGTATCCATACATTTAAGCAATAAATCTACTAAACTTTCTCGGTTTTTTGTTTCTGGACTGTCATCTATGAACTGAATTTCTGTAGAATCTTGTGATAATCTACGTAAAAGTGATGTAAAATTGGCACTTTTTTCTCTGCTAAATAAAAATTCGACCAATGATTCCCTCTTTTCCATACCGCTAGTTGATGCAACCTCAAAATCATCTGTCTTTTTTACAATACTAGTTGAAGAAGTTTCTTCTAAAGATTTTTGTTTCTTTTTCATCAATTTATTGCTGGATGAAGATTTGACACTGTCTTGCCTTTTCCTTTCATTTCTTGGATCGAAAAGAAATTCTAATAATGATTGTCTATCATCGCCTTCTGAAGAACGTTTCTTGAATAGTTTCCTTTGTATTTTAATGTCTGGACTTTTAATGGCTTCACATTTATGGAGAATTGGCTCAACTGAACTAGAGAGAAATTCAGAATATGTTTCCAGCTTCTCATTTTCGCTAATTGGTACAGTTTTTTTATCTGAATCCTTTTTCAATTTCACTTCTTCTGGTGAAAAATCATCAACAGTCTCTTCTCTACTATCAAAATCAGAAGGACTTTGTTCAGACCAAAAACAGCTGCTTTTACGTCTTCTTTCTAAGCCATCCATTTTGGGGATCCGCACCATACCAAAAAAAAATTCTAAAACTGTTGATAATTTGTTTTCAAATATATTGCTATTGTTTGTATTCGAACAATCTTCACTTTTGAAATCTGCATCCAGTAAACTAAAAGGAATTGGTTGATTTGGAAGTTGTTTCTTACTAACCATATCAGTTTCACTCACTTTAACATCTTCATTGGTGTCAGTAATGTTAAACAAAAGCTCACATTTTTCATCACTTTGACTATTATTTGGTTTATCTGTACACTCGTGCTTTGCGTATCTAAAATTAATCGTTTCCTGTAAAACCCTGAAGAACTCTCTTGCCAACTGTCCTGCAGTTTTACCAGAGTCAGCAGTATTACCTCTTTCACCTGTTTCAAGGATATCAGTAATGTCATCTACCTTATCATTACTGCTACTTTCGTTTGCCACATCAATCTTATTAAGATTATTCAGTTTTCTTTTTACCTCTCTTTTTTCTACATCTTCAGATTTGTCACCTTCATTTAATTCTTCATTTTCTATTAAGGCAGTAGTGTCTTTTTTGTCTTCCTTAGCAGCAACTATTCCTGCCTTTAAAAACTCCCAAAGGGTTTCAATGACATCAGCACTCGATACCTTCTCATCTTCAAACTCTTCATTTTGGTTTTTTTCTGGCTTTTGAGTACCACTACCACCATCTTTGAACGTAGCCCAAAGACCAGGATTCAACCCTTGGTAGCCCTCGGCCAGAAATTGCCAAACTCATGACTTCCATTGTCTCAATTTTCTCATAGAAACCCTTTTGAATCTAGCCACAGTTGCACTCAACAGCTCTTCAGGTCTCGACTGACTCGTTCGATGATTTGACCATGCTCCTAAAGAACCAGAGCTTGATCGTCCTCTGTCCACTCTAATACTGGACGAGGATGAGTTTCGGTGATAATCGAGACCGACAGACATTAAAGATGTTGGAAAGAGATCATCTTCTCCACCACTGAAGCATTCTCCATCAGAATGAACCTGATACAAAATAAACGCACGAAGAGTCAATTCAATGAAATCATTGAGTCAAAAGTATATTTCAATTGTATAAATACATAACACAGCATCTACCAAAGATTTTCCATGAAGGAAACTATAAAGTCTTTAAATAAAGTATCAATTGTTATAATTGTACCTATTCTTTCTGAATAGAAAGAATGTTTGTGTAATAGATTCTATTATAATATAGATATTATCTATTATGAATAATGTATTTAAATATTTACATCATGCTACTTTAAACTATAAAAATTTCCAGATAGATTATCAGATATTTTTTTTATGTGATGCATATACATGCAAAATATATATATTTTTAAAGGTGTCTGACCTCTCGTTTAGTGCCACTGAGTCTTCCAAACATACTTCCCATTGCAGAAACACGTCTCCTGTTGGCAAAAAATGAAAGACAGATAATAAGAATATGAAGAAAGGCTACAAAGATTTTCAAATTTTATATTCTACAATCATTAAACTTTTTAAATAGTAATATGTAATTTGTATAATTAATATTTTTGACTGATAGTGCTTGATGGAAATTGATTTTAAATTCTAA
>JAGVSQ010003141.1:3392-22447 GCA_022683975.1 Rhyacophila evoluta | reverse complement strand
GATGCTCCACGTCTATTCAAAATCCAAAGTGTAGTGGATTATTTTTCAAAAAAATACTGGTTGTACTGATTTAAATAATTCCTCGCATATTGTACACATTTTGGGTATTTCCAGAGTGTCATTAAAATGCTGTACTGGACATCTACAAGAACATGTTGACTGCTTGGCAAGGCCAAACTAAAATAACTTCCATCACAAAACCATTGTGGCCTGTAATAAATTGAGTACTGCGATGGTCTGGAGTCAGTTTGGCTATCTTCATTCTATAATATTTGGAAAAAATATGTATGCATGCTTGTCTCAGTAAATATCTCATTCACTGTATAGCAGGTTTTTATTGCTATATTTATGGCCATCCCATGGACGGCATTCTTTCAGACGTCCAGTTAGATGGGTGAACTTAGGTGAAAGCCACCTACAACTGCCTTCTAGTCTCTAAATAATGTATATAGTTGAGTTTTGAATGTCTAAGTTGAATATACCCTGCTCAGCATGGCCTACAGTTGTAAGATATAGCTGTATTATGTGTTTCCGTCTTTTGAAACATGTACTGTCATTTCAACAATAAATTTTTAAGCTGAAATTTTCAATTTATTATTTTATATCCTAAAAGTAAATTCAACAAAATATACTATAGCAGAAAAGCTACATATGAGGGGACTAAAAGCAAAAACGCCACTATCCACCAAAAAAACATTCCAGAATATTTTCAATGAAGGCATTCTAATTACTTATTCTAATATTTTTTATGAATATGTGAGTTTAAATAAACTGTTATAGATAATACATAAGATGACGCGGACATTAATATATTTAAGATTAATACAGTATGTAATGATTCTGATATGGGCGGTGGCGTTTTTGCTTTTAACCACCTCATATTATCATGTTAAAAGTCACTGTATGTATACAAAATCTTAATACTTAAATCTACACAGAATCTATGTTTTTCAAGAAATTTCAAAGCTAAAATGAGCAAACGAAATTGAATGCCAGCTTATTATACTAAGGATTTTACATCTATTCTTAGATACTTGTGTTTCATTAAAATAATGACTACTTTTTATAACATAGTTTGAAGAAATCTGTCAACATCTGCTTAAATGTAATAAAGATATATTATATTTGCTGTTAATAAATGTTAATTAAGTTTTTACTGTTATAAACATGTTTAATAACTATCTTAAATTATTTAATAAACTTTTTTTAAAATTATTATTAAAATATATGTTGTTGAATATTTATTTTATGTTTGACTAACATCTAAATGTGGCAATAAATCAAAATGGAGTTGAGGTTTATTAATAATCGCTACTAATAATAAGGAATCCTTTATATTTTAAATTAAATACTGAAATAATACGAAACCAAACATTTTTTATAAATGGTTCATAAATAATACAGCAAACAATAATATAATATTTACCAACATATACCACGAATCACAATTTATATTTTAGATAAAAATTGATTTATCCGCCTTTGTTTTTTTCTTAAGATATATTCTATATCATTTGACTAACATTATAAGCAATAACTTCTTTTTTTAAATAAGTATCTATACTACTCTGCATACATACAATTAGATTGTTCAAGTGGTTAATTTCTAGTTTATTACATGCTTTAGATTTGATAGCATTTATCATTAGCCTAAATCCACATTAACATTTTATATTTTTCACTAACTATAAACTTCATGTCCAAAAATCAGCATCTCATTTCAATACTCTGTTAAAATAGTTAACATCCTTGTTTCCCATTAGAAATTTTTTGACAATACCTGCAAATCAGTTTTATAACAAAATTCATGTCTATATTTTATATAAAAAAAAATTTTCCCATAGAAATGTCCATACTTTCATCGACTATTGAGCAATGAAATTATAATCTAACTTCCTGCATAATTTATGTACAACTGTATCGATGCATTTGACAAATTCGAAAGCGTAAATTTTGCTGTGCCATGAATAAGATACTTTGAAATATTTTCCAATATATTCATGTATATTTTGTACAGAGAGCATTGATGAATATTAATGGTTATTGCTAATATTACACGTAAGTATTTTGACCGCCTTTTTCCATACCATGCCCAAATCCCGATTAACCCCTAACCGACGATAGACATAGCATGGAGAGTGTCAACAGTTTTAGATACCTAGGGGTACACATAACGGGAAATGGCACTTCTCAAAGTGAGCTCGATATTGGAATAGCAATTGCTGGAGCAATCTGTAATTCCATGTGATTCCAATTCAATACTTGGGAGGTAAAAATCAAATGCCGCCTGTTCAATGTATGCACTCTGTCAGTGGTGCTCTATGGCTACAATTCACAGCACCCAACAAAGGTCCAAACCAATCGTAAACTATGCTTTGAGAACAGATGCCTGCAGGGGAAACGGTGGTATGACTTCATCCACAACGAAAAGATAAGACGATGGGCCGTGCAGCAACTCATTACTGAAAGAGCTAAGATGCGTCATTTAACATAGTTCGGCCACATTGTGGCTCCCTCAAGTCTCAAACCTGATCTCTTTATTTTGTCATCTTAGAAGGCCACTAAATGCTATCTGCAGAATGTATACAGCAGAGCTACAGGATGCAGGCATGACCTGGTACGAAACGAGAATAGTGGTTGGCAACAGGGATTCTTGGAGGCAGTATGTGATGTCCACCTGGGGAACGGGTATGGAAGAAGAAGAATATCATAAACAATGTTAATTAATTATACTGTACACACATATAATTTTATGTTGACAACTCAATGAAATAAAACATACGCGCAAAACAATAACTTCTTTATTATTTTAAAATTCAAATTATAATATAATAGTTCATTGAATTTGTGCAGTTTTGAAAACATAACCAATAAACCAGGATACAGTTTAAATATAATACTTATCACAGTATTTTATGAAAAATAAAACTGACCTAATTCATACTTTTCAATAACTGCATTTTCATTAAGTTTTTAACACTTAAGTGTAACTTTATTTGATCGTCTGGTATTTTAAACAACATTAAACTGTCTTTAAATAACTAACAATCCTTTTAAATATAATTTCCCTTAAAGTCTAGAAATGCGACTCAATTCTAACTAATCTAAATATTCAGGTTTTTTGAGAAATTTACCAATAGTTGGAACCTCTTCCAAGCCTCGAATGCTTATTGAAAAACAATGATCCCCTGAATAAAATTACTACGCCTACAAGCAACAGCTAACAGAAAATGTGTTACACACACAGTAACCCTTATTATATAACATATAATATGTTTTCCCAATAATTATTAGTCACATATACAAGCATATATCACATTCTTTATACACAATAGAAAACAAATCAATGTCATGTATTCAAGAAGTTATTAATTGAATTTTTTTGGTAGAACACGATTTGAATTTTTCAATGGCCATTCCTTAGCAGTGTTAAATATGGATTACACTTTTAGGTGACTAGTGGCCAGGTAAACATCTGGACAAAATGTTCTGTCAAATTCCATTGAATGTTTTCTACTGCATATAATCTTCACTATATATATATATATATCTTTAAACTTTCACCAACGAATTTTGCTTCAAATTTTCTTCAACAATCTAAGTACATTTTTATTTTGAAAGCAACTGATTTTCATTTAAATAAACAGAAAATACAAAATTAATTGCTTTTGATACATGCCTTTTTAAAAATTGCTACTTTTCTTTATTGCACAAAATTATTAATATGTAGATATATCCCAATAGTAAAGAAATAAAATAAAATTATTTCTAAATGTATTTAAATAATTTCTAGTAACAGCCTAAATTGTCACATTCCACAATGTACTTAACTACAATCAGTAATTGAACTTTCTCAAAAACATTGAACAGGAATGCTACTTCAACAAATGTGCAGCCGCAAGTTCAGTGAAAATTTATTAGTATCCACCGAATTAGCAATAATATAGTAAGATATGAATACTTACATAAAATAGCATTACTGGGCATATCGATCTGTGTGGTATGACAATTTTATTTAAAATTAACATCACAACTGAAAATTGTGTACCATTTTGTACTTGAAATTAATCACCCAGTTATTTGCCATTGATTATTAATTATTTAATAAATAAACTGTTTTGCAAATATTTTAATTCAACTACAAATAAACTACATTATTAGTTATTTGAAAGGAAATTCATTTGATAGTCCTATAATTGTAAAACCTTTAAATATATTTTAAGTAAGCAAATAAAAATCATAGTTGATATATATCATGAAAATATAGACATCAGCAGTTACATTGTAAGGTTCCTTTCCTTAAGACTTTAAAATAAAAACCTATGTTTTGTGTAAAACATTCAAGTTTCGTGCAGTTTGTTTGAGAGTTTACTTAATTATTATTTGCATAATGAATGCATTTCAGAAACAACCATTTTTATTATATCTATACTATACATTCAACAAGCAATGTTAATTTTATTACAATCTAAGAATACATTTAATGCTAACTAAAAAAATAATAATAATGAATAGAGGTTGTGAAATCAATTCATATTTACGGTGGTTAAAATTAAGAAAATGAACACACATCTATTTGAAATAAATATAAAAAGCAGAAAATAAAGATATTTACATGAATCCAACAAAAATAAATATGGTATGAATGAGTTTTCAAATAATATTGTTGATGAGAAAGTGTGTTGATACAAATATTATAGTTTTCGTATTTGATTAAAGAAATTACTTATATTTATGGACGTCTGTGTATTTTCAAATTCAATATAATAAAATTATAATTTGGTACTAATACTCATTAAATATGTGATGTAATGAGGAACATATGGAATGATTTTAGGCAGTGTGCTATGTGTAGAAATCAAAGTCTACTAGTAAAGTCGTCAAAAAATAATAAATAAATTATTGGTGTCCAATAATAAAATAATTATATTAGAAAAATATTATGTGTATCAGGACAATCATTTTTCTATGCTTTGCAAGTCTTGTCAGTAACAGTATTTCTGATTAATTATTTGGACGAAATCAAGTGACAAGACAATATAAAGAAATAAGTACAATTATCAAAATTAACCAACATGGAATTCATTGCATAACAAAAAAAGCAAAATATAAATAAACACTTCGGAACGCATTATTGTCATTTTTAGTTGCATTATTACATTAATTATTTGCAGATATTTAGAGACCTTTGTTAAAATATACATATGCCGGTGGTTTTCCATTTGTATTCTTTAAGATCTCTTCATAATTCTCCTTTTCATAATTCTTGATTGTTTCTATCGACAGAGGACTGTAATGATAGAAGAAACATATTTTTTATTAATTAAATATAAATATTTTAATTTCAATGACACTACTGAATTATTAATATATTTTTCAGCTGACACTCACCATTTTTGAGGAAAAATTGCACAGGCTGTTGGCACCATCACAAACAGACTGAAATGAAAATTACATACATATTTTTTTACAGAAATTTTTAGGTGTTTGGGTGCAAATGGTTTTATTGAAATTTTATTTTTATTTTTAAATTTTAAATATTTTATTCTATGAAACAATTTGAGATAAGTTTATCGATTCTAATATTTTTTATTTAATACATTATTATATATTAATAGTATTATTATTGTCATAAGATACAAATTGTGCCCCAATGAAATACATATACCTGTGCTGGGTGACATACTGCACATTTGCAACAAGTGCTTGAAAATGCATTCTGTTCACCAAAGAAGTTTCGCTTATTCACTCAGCCATACAAAGATTATCAAATACCAGAAGAAAGCAGATGTATTTTTTACATTATCATTATAAAACTATACTCATACAAAAAAGGTATAAAAAAAATGTAAAGGAAGAGACAAACTAGGCTTGAGAAATCATGCCAATAGTGCAATAGCTAATGAATGTCACCTTTTCTGCTCATTCACGGAAGAATACTCAAGGTTAAATTGGTTAAGAAGTACTTTTAGTATCGGAAACGCGTTATCTTTTTGACCTGCTGAAAACTGAAGAAACAGAATTGCAAGACTTCTGTGGCTAACTTAATAAAAGTACTTCTTCACCAATCTAACCATACTCAATTGTAAGAAGAACACAAATATCATCGCTCGAATACAGAACTATGTCACTTTGGATTTACTTTAGAGATGTTTGAAAAATATTAGAATATCTAAATTTTTGTAAAGACTTTTCTTTTTGCATATTTTTTTTGTAGATGTATATGTAGACCTTGTTAGGGAGAAGTGTAAAAAATATAAATTTCAAATCATCAAGTAGATACCATTCCAACTTTTAAGCTGGAACTCGCACACAAGTAGAGCTACCCGTCCCGTACCATTGGGCAGCAGTCTGTCGAGCAGGTAATTACTACCTTTCCCGCTTATAGTGTGTTAGTGTTAATATTTTCTCTATTTGATTCTCGATTTGAAACATTCATCGATTAATTTGGATACAAAAATAAATACTTAAGAAGTTATGATTATTTTTGTTTAATGTCTCTTTTTTTAAAATAAAGTGTAAAATTAACTCACAAGCAGCCGACAACCAATGTTTGCAGGATACCATGAGACCACTTGATCCTCTGCATCCACGGCTTGGGTTCAAGTCGCTCCATTATGAAGGGTAAGATCAACATTCCGGGGGCTGCCATGGCCACTCGAGAGCCGATCACTTGGCTAATTCCTTTAATTGGAGCTATGCTCGACTTGCCCACTATCTTACCTGACTCATCTGTTACATCAACACCTGTATAAAACAGAATTAGTGATATGTGAACAATGTTACTTTTGCTACACTTTGAAGTACCCTGACCAATAATTTAAAACAATAGACTACATCTACTTCCATTATATACATATGACAAATCTTTACATTATACAATCTCCACATTACAGATCTATATAATTCACATTCATGACAGACATGATTTAATAAATCAGCTCATTGTTCAGTTGTATCAGTTTATACTGACTAATAATAATTCAGATTACAGTACATAATTATGCGATAATTTTATATATTACGTTCACGGAATACTGTTCTAGAAAATGAAAAAATATAGTTATGTTTTTTTTCTACCACATCCACTTCGAAATAGTGCATATGGATCTAAAAAGTGTCAAGAAGTCCACTCCTGGAGTGTATGGATATCTACAATGGGAAGAAATCTTAACAGATTTTTTTCACAAGAATTGGTTATCATGCAAATGAATTATTAAATTATCAGTTTAACCATAAGTCTGTAATAATGTACGCACCTTTGATGAATTCTGACTGTCTAACTAGAGGAATGTTGACACAGTTGGCCGATGCAACAGCTACAAATGGCACAAATCTCTGAAAATTATAAAATATAATTCATGGTCAGTAAATCAAATAATTAAGGACTAAAATTTAGTCACTAAATGAATATTTTCGTACTACTCAAAAATTTCAAACCCAATTGCAATACAACCTCGAAAAGGAGATATACAGAGTTAATAGATGATAATAACAATAGGTTGTCCCAAAACTAGCTGACATTTAAAATGTGCTGCCATTTTTTGAGGAAAAACGAGAGTAGACATTTTTATCTGCTGTCATTAGCAAATGTCGAGATTTAATTGTGGAAAGGTACACAGCTAAACAACGCATATAAATTGAAAAAATAAACTTGATTCAAAAAAATGGCGAAAGTTTTGCAGACACAAAATGGAAGCAGACAAACCTTAAAAAAACCTGCAGTTATAACTATAAAACCAAAATGCAAATAATATAAAACAATCAAAATAATTCTACTATTTTGGTTTTTGCACCATTTTCTTTTTTCATGTCCACTCCAAAAGATTCATCTTGACAACAAAAAAAAACACTAATCGGTTGCTAACCAATAGCCAAACCTATTTGGCATCCAATCATACATCTAGTATTTTTTTTAATACTCAGCAACTGTGGGATTTGAGATATCCAAAATATAGCAATTTATAAATGTAAGCATCTTATCACAAAAAAATTTGATACTGAGGAATGATTAGCTCATCTCAGCTAACTTACTAAAAGAATTATGATTATTTTGTCATTAGCTTCACTATTTTTAATCCCACCTGGATAAATGATAGATTCAGCAATATTTATTATAAGACATTAAATATTATATTGAATTATTTTACTGAATAAAATATTCTTCTACTATCTTTTATATGGAATTATGTATTTCATTTAAGTTATTATTATAGTAAATGGATTTTTCAATATAAAAATATATAAGTGTTGAATAAATAATTTACTTTGACCTTCATAGAAGATTAAAAAAAATATTATCCACATTTCAAAAAATAAATCATTTGTAATTTGTAAAACTATTTTTGATTCACTTCAAAAAATTTCCATCCTTTATTGTAATTGAAATTTAGAATATCATTAATCCATTAGATTGATGGCTACGTTACTAAATCGAAAATGTTGAGTTAAAATACTAATAATACTAAATAAAAATACTAAAAATAGCTCCTTGAAAAATATATCACAGATTAAAAAAACAGCACACCTCGTGAGATCCATATGTTTTCACATTCAGAACAGAAAATAAATAATTGAAAAACTAACTGCCATAATAGGATTGGTGGTTCTCTTCTGCACAACAAACTTGAAACCAAGGGCTGTGGCTAAGGCAGCAGAGGTGGCCGACACGTAAGCCACTCCCATCTGTGTAGTGGTCAATGGAGATTGAGCATTGCGGTTTGTATAATTGACTAGAGCATTGAATGATTGGTTCACCCATTGCCAGAAAATGACAGCTTGGTTGGTTCTAAAAAAAGTGAAATGATTTATTAAATTATCAGCAATACAATGTTTAATTTAATTAATAGCCGACAATTGGGTAATATTATATTATATTAACTAAAAAGATTTAGGCAGTCGTTTCATAAAATTTTAATCAAAAAACTACTGTATGTATTAATATTACAACTATCCAGTGACCTTTATAGACTAGTTTTAAATACTAATAATGATAATTTAATGTGAAAATTTTTATTTCGATTGTACATGTAAAAAAAAATAATGAACAAAATGAAGTCTACTTCTAAACTCAGGCATAAAGATTTATGGCAATAAAGAGATGGTACTCTTGCATAGCAAATGTATTATATCTTATATCACGCAATTTGGTCAAGCATTTGTTTGCAATTTGTTTTTATATTTAAATTTAAAAAGTTACCTTTTTAGTTTTTGCATATGTACACATTAATTACATAATTTTAGATATGAAATAATATCAAAAATATTTTTATACAATTCATTCAGGTAAAAATCATATTCTACAGCAAGTATGCTGTTACCTAAAAAATTGCAGCATTGCACCAGTGATAATCATACCACCTGGCAATTGGAATGACATCCTGCCAAACACATTTTGGAGATCTCCGCTATCCGGATGAAAGGCAGATTCATAGAGTTGCTTTGCCCTTAAAATCTCATTTTTTGAGACATCTTTCGGTTCATTGCCGGCCCTAAATAAAAGAAAACAAAAATTAGAAGAGTTCCTTTCCAATATTCAACCTTAACCACCATTCATTAATGTATACATATTTATAAATGTTCAGATTCCAAGCACTGAAATTGTTGAATACTATTTTATTTACCATGCCCACTCTGAAAGTGGAGCATATGGATTGCAACAGTGTGAAGATGACTATTACAGAAATATAGTACTCGTCTATGCAGTGGCGTAACTACATATTCAGCGCCCTGGAGCAAGTAAAATTGTTGCGCCCCCAAGTATTTCTTGTTTTACTAGAATTTTATACTTCCTTCGAAAAAATATAGTTTCTCGTTTCTTTTTAGCTTTCACGCTACCTTAAAATTTTCCTACCAGAACTTGGGCCCCCAAAATTTGTGCACCTGGAAAACAGTTCGCTCCAACTGCTCCTCAGTAGCTACTCCACTGCGTATATGGCATTGATAATATTTATTTTGACAGACTTTTTTGTGAAGAACATTGGCTGTCAATAAATTTCTCAATACCTGGTGACCAATCCAGCATTTTTAGAGTTTTTTAAAATCTAGAGCAGCTATTGAATTTGAATCTGTAATCTCCGTCTCCAAAGTAGGCACGCTAACCTATCATGGTCTTGTACTTGATTCTTTTTAAAAACTTTACTGGTTCTTGAATTGTGCCGTTTATTTTATTAATAAAAAAAATGCATTCGGAAAAGATATTTTTGTATAACTGATTTTCAGGTTTAACAGACACCCCCTCATCCGCTTTAGTGCGTTATATCAACGTACCATTGTATTGTATATAGTTTTCAGAGTGAATAATTCGTTGAATCGGCACATATGATTCACAATAAACCAAATGCAATACATAAATGTATATATACCTATTAGCTGCAACATATGGTCATCAAGACAGGAATTTATTTAACACAAATATTGAAAATAGTGAACAAATTAATGAATGTTATCTATCTTTTATAAGAATTGTAAGAATATATGTAAGAAATAATATATGTTTTATGTAGATCATAAAGGGCATTTATAGTCAAGTGTGATGCAATTTTTTATCTCTAGTACATGAAGAACAACTCGACCCAATTATTATGAACGGATAATTGACTTAGTGACTATATTCTAATTTGAAATTATATTCAATGGCAGCATTCATAGTATGAATAGGAATTAGGGTATCTTTTTAGCATGCCAAATATCTCAGCATACCTAAATATGCAGCAACAGGTATACTCTTTTATTAAGATATTAGAAATAAACTGAGATCAGTTACTTAACCAATAAATACTCAATAAGCGACATGTTTTCCAAATGAACAGTTCATTATTGTATCTTGCGTCATAATGATCACATTATACAGAGCCAGTTATATATTTCATTATATTCTGGCATATTAACTTCCATACAAATGTCAATATTTTATCCTATCATGTTAAAAATAAGAGTTATAGATAAAAACATTAAATGTTTTAAATTAATCAAATATCTTCAATCGTGTTGACAAATTATAATAATCACGTCATAACTTCATTAAATAACAGCTATTATTATAATATTTTTTATCTTACACATTATTTGTGTTAGACAATATTGTTTGTAAGAATGAAGGTTTAAATAACAATAAACATATATTCCTTAGTAATATTACAAAAACATCTGATATTTCATATGAAAAAATATATTGTAAAAAAATGAATATATTGGAATGAATATATTATATTATCAGCAATTTTACTTATCGATGTTTATTGTTAAATAGTGCGAAGTTCAATAAAACTCTATTACCCAAACTCTGTTAACATTCATAAAAGTATTGTTTGATAATGATTTTTAAAATAGTTTATTATTGATAAGAATTCAATAATATAATAATAGTTAGATATCCATTTTATCAAACATAAAAATCAATTTCCATTTCCATATGTATTAGGTCAATGTCACGAAATCAATTAATACTTTCTGATTTATGGTATAATTTAATAGAAATACAATCAATAATTAATAATATATCTGAAATCAGATGGCAATACATTGCATTTTTCAAACAAAATGTAATATTGTGGATCTCAGTTCACATGGTGGAAATTTAAATACTCTATAACAAAAAGACATGAACTATTTGTAAAGAAAATATTTGATTGGTGGTACAATGTATTTTAAACATGTCCGCTCTGAATACAGAGTATCTCCGAAATGTAAATCCTATAGTATCTCCTAAACCTTGACATATTTTTACTTTCTTTCTACATACTTTCAATAACAATGCAATTGTTATTGAAAGTAAAGGAAAAAAACTGATAGATAAACATATGTAAGTATTATTATTTTTAAAATTGGTTAGTGATATGACACCAAATATAATACATATCTGCAAAATGCCAAATGAAAGTAAAGTACATTTTTCTCATTTCTGTTAGAAATCACATTAGTGTATTATGTTATATGGCAGGGGTGGGCAAATGCGGTTCTTTGTTGAGTTAAGTGTTCCTCACATTGCAAATTAAAATCTGTTCTCCTGTTTTATTATTTCAGAACTTTTAACACGAATCGTGTTAAATTGACAGAGTGAAGCGTCCTAATTGTTCGTAGGGTGTTCAATAGTAGTTCTTCAGTCAAATGGATTAATGAAATAAATGACTTAAATTTGACTACAATTTCTTCAAACACTAAACAAAAACCCCACACAAAGTTTTGCTTTCACACAAACATGATTTATTTACCATCTTTAGATAAAGGAATGCTGATTATAAAAAGTGTGTCGGATGTGTCGCCAGATCAGAAAAAATAAATTTACTTCCACTAGTGTTTTTTTATTGAATATACAATAAGTTATTTGAATTGCACCTGATATATTTGATAATGTATAGACTGTCAATGTATTACAAGTGTTAATTTTAACAGGAAATAGAACTAGTTAAATTTTACAGTATTGAAAAGATTGGTGAGTTTTTTTTTGCATGTGAAAAATCAGAATGCAACTTTCGTTGACCTCGTGGTGCGACCAGCCCCTGTTTTAGAGTGTAAGTAATTAATTTTTTTAAACCAATATACTAGTTAATACAGCGTTATTTCAAGTTTTCTTCGCAGACCTTCCAATCTGTATAAGGGGTTTTAAGATTTTTTTAGAAAACACAATATTTATTATTTGGTTTAACAAATAGCAAGCAAACCAAACAAATAGTACAAGAGTTATATTTTTAATATTATATTGCAACATGCTCATCAAGTGCTAAATTGGTATCAGTATTCAGCAGAAAAATTGCAAAATTTTATTGAGATAATATACCCTGTATGAAGCAGTAAAAATATTATGATTTATCTGAACCTCTTGAATGAAGCTGTTCAAGATTTTGAGTGATTAAAAGGAAAGCATTCACAGTGCTTTGCCGCTTCATACCAATATCCCACGACTATCGCCAAAATTAATACTCGCACGACTGGCTGAAGAACTGTCAATGTTCTTCATAGAACACCGCATTACTTTGACCTATTCAGTTATTCAGGAGAAAAATATTAATTTATTTACGAGAAATGAATACATTACAGAAACCAAAAAAGAATAATTTGACTTACTTATAGTTATTGTACAGGGTTTTCGCTTCAAGCAATTCTTTTTCATTTACCATTCCTGAACGCGGGTCAGTTATCCAAGCAAAATGCTTGAAGCGTCCTATGAAAGTGTTTTGATCCCATAGAGGCTGTGTTATATCAATTCTTTCTGCAGCCATTTTATTTCTTGTATTTAGATCCTGAAAATGACAGTAAGAATTAATATAAAAATTAGGGTATGCAAGAATTATATTTTGCATTTTATAACACAAAAAATATTTACTATGATGGCTCGCAATGCGTATCCTTTAAAAAGATATATGTGATACAAGTCTTCTTATAGACATTTATAGATGAGACACATTGAAAAAATATGAAATGATGAAAGGAAGATATAAAGTTATAATATACTTAGGATGTTAGGATGAAAATATTTTTTTTATAATTCTATAATTATTATTACATAAGACTAAAAATAAGAAAAAGTTGATTTTAAATGGCATCTCACAAATACCAAGTAAGTTTACAAATTCTAAGACTGACTAAGTTGATTGGCTCATTTAGCATTCATTGGTTAGAATTGGCAAATCAATATTTTCACTTCTAGACAGAGCGTATGGATCTCTAGAATGTGGAGATATTTTTTACAGACTATTACAAAAATCGACAGTTAGCAATTTACCCAGGCCATATCCTCAATCCAAACACAATATGTAAAAAACACACAAATCAGGTAAAAGCTTTAAACCTACGCTCTGAAATTCAGAAATCAAGATTATGGAAAAATATTCTATACTGCACACCAAATGTATAACAAATGATATTGATCCACACAATATATGAACTTAATATACCCGACTAAAAGTTATTTTATAGTAATCATTTTATACGGATTGGATGGTCGTAATTCATTCAGCATTTAAAAGTTATCCATAAAACTATCCATTATACCAAATGTATTTCGAAAAACTAGAATTTAATTTAAATGAGATAAAATCAAATTGAAGTTCAGACAAAAAAGTGTCATTCAACTGCAAAAACATGTTACAAAATAGTGTCAATGATTATAGTTTGGAATGTATAACTGAAATTATGTAATTTGAAAGGTGCCCTACAAATAAGGAGCTACGGAAATAACGACGAAAAAATTAAAGGTGGTCGCTAATTACTATTGGTTTTAATTTTTTATAAAATATTTAGTGATATATTTTTATACAAGCTTATCAGATTAATTTTGAAAAGATTATTATTCATGAAATACCATCCAAGATCCACAGAAATTAGAAGAAAAATTATGGATATTATTGGAAATCCAAAACCGCCAAAAATATAATATTATGTAAGCCTTACTGTTTGTACGTTACAGTAAAATATATATAAAAAACACACCGTTTTTACTGCAACCTTAATAATTTTCTAGATGATTATTTTTACAGTAAGCAGTATTAGAATATGTAGACCTAAAATTATATTGAAACATTATTTTAAATACCTTATTCAAACCAACCCAACACGATCATCGATTGACAGTCCAATTTCTAAAATGAGAATTTTGACGTTAAAATATTTTTCCTGTCAACCGCTGCAACAGATTCTAACTGTGCGGCCGGACAAATACATTGTGTATGTGGGATTGTAAAGGATACTCAATAATATGTCTATTCAATAATGTAAAAACCATCTATGGCAAAAAATATTATTCTTCTTTATAACATATAAATTTTGACATCAAAACTATAATCAATACATAAATAAATTGACTCCAGCATTATTTTGCAATAAATAAATTGTCGGTGTCATAAAAAATGTTTACAAGTACATCCCCGCTTAATACGGTTATTTCGTTCTTATAAAATGCCGTATTATGCGAACCGTGTTATCCGAAACAAAATAGTGCAGAAAAGAATTTTAGTCAGATTCCAAAAAATATACAAAAATACCTTCATATTTTTTTTGAATTTAAAGAAATCAATATATCAATTGAGGAATTTTCATCAAGACATGACATAGTAATATAATATTAAATAATGCTTTTTTGCCATAACTACTAATCATTATTAGCAAAAGGCGTTTTCTTTTTTACACAATATCCAAATCTTCTGAATGTCATTTTATGCACTAATTTCGCAAAAAATCTTAATTTAGATAGCTTGATTTTAGTAATCTTTTTTTAGTAATAGATTTTGTAATGTCTAAGGTTTTTGTACTATTTAGGGTTAATGTCTAATTTCTTCGTTTTCCTCAATGCTTTCGTCCCCTGCTAAAGTAATTTAGCATATTAGACATAGCTTAGTTTTGATTTTCTTGGCGTTTGAGTTATGATTCAATTAAACGCTTCAATTCTCAAGTTGTGTTAAAGTGAACCCGTGTATACGGGGCTAATACGTATAGTAGTTTCTCTTTAACTTAGTAGCATTTTTATAATTTACAAGAATACAAGTGGAAAATTAAAGAAATTAATGGAAGTGATTCATAAATACCTATTTTGTTCATAAATATTTGATGCACATAAAATTTACATCATTTTTTTGCAGATAAATTACCATAATTATTTTTTAAGCCCGATAGTGTCGATTTTAGTGAAGTGGCAATATATGAGTCACAATTCACAATAATAAAGATGGCAGCGGTTGTTGCCGCAGCCGATATGACTGTTTTAAAGAACACTAAAATTTTGGTTACAGTGGAAGAGGCGCTGGCCGACATATTAGTGGTAACTTATATCAGAGAAGACAGACAGTTTCAAGGAGTACTTTTGGACTCCACTAAAAGGTGAGTTTAATTTCCCTACCGATGACGAATACCTACTTGTCCCACTAACATGCTCAGCGAAATCCTTATATCTCACTTTTCGTTTCTAAGAACGATTATAAATTCCAGGAATCTACCCTTTGGTGTTTCCGCCCTTCACCCGGCGTTTTTCGCCCAGCAGAAACGTGCGGAGGGGGGCGAAGACAGGCTGTACTCTGCGAGTCAAAGATTCGCTTATCGTGACGGCGCTCGGGCTACCCGACCCATTGGTCGGCCGAAGGCTGGTCAAAAGAAAGGTAAAATGACTGTTCGGCTGCGTCCGCGAAAGGTGCTGTGCTCTAAGTGTGAAGGGATCTGCAACGAGAACTCCGAGAATGTCGCGCGACCAGATGGACGAACTCGTCCCAGGAGAGAACCGCCCGCCCAAGGCGGAAGAGCTGACCCGGGTGGCGGTGACTCAGCTGTTGGAGGGCCAGCCGGACGCACCCTCATCCCTAAGCTGTCGAGACTTCGACCAAGTGAGATAACCCGGGCTCTCAATGGTGGAGAGTCTTGGTCGAGACGGAACGCGGTGAGGGATGGTCGCCGAAGTAGTCTCACAGAGTTGGCGGATTCCACACCTGCTCGCGCCGATTCCGGCGAAGAGTCTGACAGACCGACGATTGGACCAGGGGAAGAATCTGTCTCAAGTGGGGCCAAAAGAAAGCGGCGCATGGAGGGCTGCGAAGAGGCGACTGGGGGCCCCTTCACTGGGGCGAGGACTTTAAAAATCTCATATGGTGAAGGAGAAGAGACAGTGACAGTTCTGAGATTGCCAACAACTGCTGATGGCTCCGGGGCAGAATCTATTGAAGCTGAGGTTGGACGTCCTTCGAAAGCTGCTAGGAAAGCACTTAAAAAGGCCAGAAAACTGGCACGTAGGCCTACTTCACCTTGCGCGGATCGCACTCCACAACGCCGACACAAACGGAAAGCCAAGCACAAAAAAAGGCGGCGAGGAGAGAGAGATGGCGACTCCGATTCTCTCTCTTTGGAAGGTGAGAACGGTAATGGGATTCAAAGAGAGGAGGGGGAAGGGGAGCAAGGGAATGGCAGCATTAAATGGACATCAGCAACTTCAGAGAGTGCCTCTGAAAGTTCGGTGGAAGCTGGCAGAGAAAGTGACAATAGACAGGCAGTAGACCCTGCCCTGGAGGAAGGCGATGTGGTGTGGGGAAAGCTGCGTGGACACCCATGGTGGCCTGGTAGAGTGATGTCGCTGCAACGCAAAGGAGAAAAAGAGAAGGAGGCTCTTGTCGCATGGTATGCTTCAGATGCGACTTCACACTTACCTTCCCGTAGACTTGCCCCATTCCTCGCTGCATTCCAGGTGAGCTCCACTTATACTAAGTCAGTATAACAAAAACAACTTTCAATTAAAAAATATAAAACTCAACCACCAAGACTCCAATAAAATGTAATGTTATCAAGAATGTCTTAAATTCGGTCAATCATCTACCACCCTACCTACTCTTCAAAAATGAAATAGTTTAAGATTCTAAAGACAAGTATCAAAATAAATGCCATTAACCAAATTATGCTCTTTTTTCCAGGAGAGATATGATAAGAAAAGGAAAGGGCCTTATAAAGATGCCGTCAAGTTAGCATCAGATGAAGCCCATGGTGTGGATCCTCTTGACCCTCTGGCATCTGTGCCTGATCACCACTTTCCTCACCAATACCACTCGCCATCATTTCTTTAACGGCATTGTGAAGTGTTGTTTTGTGAAAGTTTAGGTATACATGAACAGGGTTAATGTCTTGCACTGAAGTAATTTGGCCAATGTACTCACCGGATATGGCAATAATATATTTTACTAGTAATAAATCTAGAAGCATCATTTTGTGGTAGCTTTTTGTTAAAATGTCTACCTTGGTTTTCCATTAGAGAAATAGGTCCTGGTTTCAACGGCTTACAGTGGAAAAAAATTATTGAGTTTTGCTGAAATAAACTGGGTTTTATCTTTCAGCATCTTCAGGCTGTATGTATACAAATCTGAAAATAAATGTTAGTACTATTATATACTTGCTAATTGTTCGACCATTCAGCCTGCAGGTGCTGACAGGTAAAACTCTATTTCCATCGAGCACCATCATTCGGTATTTTTGAATACTCAGATATTTTACTATAGTATGTCGGCTCTATGTGATTTTATTGCTGCATCTAAAAAGTGACTGAAAAAATGCATTTACCTGGGACTGACCTAATACAGGAAAACAGCGTATTTTGTGACAATTCAAAGAAAATATTCATTTCGTGTTCCACATCAAAAACTGACAGATGAATTCAATTCCTGAAGGTGGCTTTCGACTGTAAGACGGTTAATTGTTGCTTGAAAATCTTATACCTTATTATCCTTATTATGGTTTTTTCTTTATATTATTGCGCCTATTGATAAAATCTTTAGAATCTGATGACAGTGCAAGAAGCTTGAAGTTTGAATACAATTGTTTTAAGATATTGTGCCGTAATAAGTGAAATATACTGATATTGAAACTGAGTAAGGTTTAAGTACCCATTGTTACATGCTGCATATGTACTAAATAACTGTAAGATAATTATTTTTGTCAAGGGTTATCAGAACTCAAAATATATCTTGTAATAAGTGATGATTCAAAAATTTTCCATATTCAATAAACTGGATATTGCAATGTATATTGAAATCTTGACATGATGACATTGAAGTGAATTTTAATCATGATGAATTTATTTTGTTACATTGAGTATTTCTGCATTTTGTTGTATTTTCAATGACTCAGTTGATCAGCAAAATGCACATTTGTATAATTTTATATTAACACCTTCAGCGAATATCATGACTCATTTCAATTCCCAGAAGGTATTTTTTATTGTTTTGTAAAATTTATTTATGTAAATAAAATTAAAACTGTAAAGAACTTGTTATCCTATGATTAGCTTATTTTTTAATGAAGCTTCATTTGTGTGAGTTAAATTATGTAATTTTTTTTTTTTTTGAGTTTCAGTGATATTCGCCATATTTGTTAATATGATAGATTTTTGTAATTTGAAATGTTAAATGTAAAATGAAAACCACCTATCCTGAAATACTGGTATTCAGTGAGAAATTGTGATTTAGGATTATGAAGTCATGGTTTGCAGCTATCATGATTATTAAACTCATACTAAGAGAGAATTGACTTAGATCTAGTCGTATGACTAAACAAAGTGTTCACAATTATTAATTATTATTTTTATTGTTAAA
>JAGVSQ010003140.1:0-22448 GCA_022683975.1 Rhyacophila evoluta | reverse complement strand
TAACAGTAATCTCACATATGGAAGTTTACCAGTTTTAAATAATTCAGAATTTAAATAAAAATAAGTTTTATTTAAAATAAAGAACTAGTATCAGACTGTATGTAGAGTTTTCGTTTCCGATTGATGGTATGGGAGTATATATATATGTATGTGTGTGTTTTCTTTTACAGATATACGTAGACAGACAGTTGCACAATCGTCAGATTTACCCACCAGTGAATGTGTTGCCTTCCCTCTCTCGTCTCATGAAGTCTGCTATTGGCGAAGGAATGACACGCAAGGATCACTCTGATGTATCAAACCAGCTTGTGAGTATTAGCATATAAAAATAAATGTTTTGATATACCTCTGATATATCACAATAATGGTACATTATCATAAACTTTGAAAATTCATGGAAATCTAGTTTGATTTATCATAGTGATATAACAGAAATCATATATTATCTAGAATCAGCAATTGCACTTTATTTATCTCTTATTTGTAATTTTATTTATATTGGTGTGTATATAATTTTGTTATACAGTATGCTTGCTACGCTATTGGTAAAGATGTCCAAGCAATGAAGGCTGTGGTTGGAGAGGAAGCCTTGACTCCTGATGATCTTCTGTATTTAGAATTCCTTACTAAATTTGAAAAGAATTTCATCACGCAGGTAAAGAAAGAGTGTTTCACAAACTCCTTGAAATATATAATTGTTTTACTTTTTGAAAGTTTCTCCCGAAACTCGATGAAAGTATGATCATACCCTTAAATACATGCTGGATTGATAATATATAGAGTCTAGAGGTAAACTCGTGCTCTTCGAAGCTAGAGATTGTGAGTTCAAATCCAACAGCTTCTAAGGATTTTAAAATATCCAAATTGCAGGGTGAGATTGATTGAGGATGATTACCCAGTGAGCTGAACAATAAAAAGTTGATACCCAACTCTCAAGTTAAAGCAAATCACATTGCAGATATTAAAATACTTCATTTTGGGAGTAGACATCTTTACACTATGGATATCCATATAATCCACCTTCAGCGTGGAGATGGTTAAAAATAAATATGTTTAAACTAATTGATAATAGTACTCATTTCATTCAGTGACGATATTTTGCATGAACTATGACAAGGTATCCTTTCCAAAAAAGACAAACATATAAGGTAAAAATAACAAGAGTATCCACGATTTTGAATTTTCCACTATAAGAAAACTTTTGTTTAATGTATAAAATATCACCAATTATTGATTAATGTAATTGGTTTCAGGGTAACTATGAAAACCGTACAGTGTTTGAATCTTTGGACATCGGTTGGCAATTGCTCCGTATCTTCCCCAAGGAAATGTTGAAGCGTATTCCTGCTTCTATTCTCGCAGAGTTCTATCCCAGGGATTCCCGTCATTAAATAGAATAACTGCTATTACTCTATTATTGTTAATGCTGAAGCTATCTATCTGTTGAAGTGATTGTTCTTCTTTGATGTGTAATTTTCTTATAGTTTTGTTTTCAAAATTTCTTTAATCCAACATTTCATTAATGTAAAATTAAATCAGTATTGTCATACAGCCAGCCTAACTTGTAAATAGTAAAAGATTTCTTTTATGAGATTGTGTTGATAAGTTTCATCATAGCTCAGCAAACTTCTTGTATATAGCCGATATTAATAATTAGATTAATGTATATGTCCTCCAACATTGAAATATCCACATAAATATTTGAAAACATCAGATTTTATTTATACCTTACATTGAGAATTATAAAGCTTAAGGAGAGAAGTATTTTTTTTTATTTTGCCCGATATTCATTTGTTTTTGTATGGTGAAGATGTATTTTCACTGTTCAAATTATTTATTATCTATCAATCGATGAGTTCTAGAGCAGTGAATATTTATTTTTATAATTTTTCTTGCAATCAATAAATGTAATTGATTTTACCTTTGGTTATTTTCTTTTTTATGACATAATTTTTATACTATCTCAATATTTTTTTCTCAAGGCTATTTTTATAGGTAACCATAAAAGTGAGCTGATGGAATTGTATAATGTGTTACAGTTGAATATAAATATTGAAGCATATTTGAAAATTACAATGACATTGAAACGATCCTTATTAAAAATTAAAATAAACTCTAAATTTAATATTATCTATGTGGGTAAAAATTGATTGCTCCTAAATTGAAAAAAAAAATGCTTTAAAAGTTACCAGGTAAATGTGGGAAATTTGTTAAATTTCTATGTACATTATTTATGACAATATTGCCATGAAAGTGAAGAATATAAAGCTTTTTATCCAAGATAAATATATTTAATTCTAAATGTTAAAAATGTTCACTATCCCGTTATCAAAAAAATCCACGAATTTATTTATAATCTGAAGAGATTAAAATATTGTGCCTGATAGGCCTCTATTATGAAAGTAATATGCGTGTTCATTCTTTTTTCATAGTGTTGTAAATAATAATTATTAAATTAATAAAATTATAATTTTTTTGATTAAATCTGTCCAACAGTATTGTTCGCACATTTCATTGTATCATTTTAGTATAGTGTTATATTATGTATTAATTTTAATATTACCAGAAGTGAAGCTGTGTAACTTTCATTGTTTTGCGTCTTCCGTTTAAAAATGCTGTTCTTATAAGGAAGTCTGTATATAGTTTGTAATTCTTTTTCAAAATTAACGTTTATATGCTTATTTTTGGGTTGATAAGAGATCCCACATTCCATGTACTTCATATTAATTGTGTGTCTAATTTTATCTATAAAAAGTCAAGTACGTACATACATACATAAATATAACAAAATGTATTTTTATGCCTTCACTTTATTATTTTAATACATGTCAGATATTTTCTATTCTCTAAATTTCTTTTATTTTTCTTGTTTTCATGGAATAATTTTTTTGTCATGTTGAAGTTTGTAATTTTAAATTCGATTTCCGATACGAGATTCATGAAAGTTATCTCATATATAGTTTAATATTAGATCAATCGTTTTGATTGTAAAGATTGTTTGTTTGCAATGATTATATATATTAAATTTAAAAAAAAGAAATTGTTGATGAACACTTAAATATATAATTGCGTACTATTAAGATTAGTGAACAATGTAGAAGTGTATAAGGTACAGTTCTTAAAATAAATGAGAATGTGTTACGTTATTTGTATTTTTCTTTTTATAGATATCTCAAGAAATCCATATTTCCTAACATTTGGTACCTTGACTTACAAGTATCCCAACTAACTAGCTTTTTGAGATACAAGTCGTTTCAGGTGATATTTTGCTTTGAGTTGCAAGTTAAGATTCAGGTAATGAGGCAGCCAGCTTCAGATGCCCAACTGCTAGCTCTTTTAATGCCATGGATGAGTTAACCCGCGAGCTCTTAACTATATTTTTTTTATAGCACAATGACGCTTCACACTTGGTGGCTCTTCACTAAGCCAACTAAAAAATGCCATTGGTTACTATAATTTTCTAATATAGGTCTGATTAATTCTTCAGGATAGGAAATGATATTAACCCATGGAGGGGTGTAAGTTGAGTCCAACACCTTATAATGTAACATGAATTTGTCGTTTGAATGTGGCTACAAGCCTTTCATGTAATGCTCGTAGTGATGTCCCTGCTGATCCATCTAGTTTTAATGACAAACACAAACATCGTTAGTTTGGATGGCTTTCGTAACGGTTGTGTTGAGTAGATGTTCATTTGTGGAGCAAAGAACAATCACTAGAACTAACCAGTTTACATAAAGAAAAACCTGTGGTTTGAATTCCTAAGACCCTACATATTAAAAAAAATTGAACATTGATGTTTGGAGGGATATTGCTCCATTTGCTGGGGATTCTGAATGCATTGAAGGCCGTAGATCTGCTAGGATAGCCAGTTTATTTTGTGCTTAAATTGCATATCATTGACGTCCGCTTAATCGTTAACAAGTCGACATCGGTAGGTGCAATTTGTCTAGTTTTTATATCAGCCACATATTTGTCGACATCCTAGTTCACAAGTGACGTATATCTTCTTTTCTTATGCGCTGATGGTTTTTTAAATTCAGTAACAATATATATACAGAAGAGCTACACCAGCAATCTTTCTGTTCAGAATTTCTTAGTGACAAAACAATAGGATTCCTATCATGATGGCTTGCGATCCACACAATTTGTGTTATATTACACACATTACCTTAACACAGCCTTAATGGTCTTTACCATGAATGGTAATAAAATTATGTTGTCAAGGAACGTTGTGGAAGATGGACAAGATTTAGAAAAGTAATAGGATTTATGAGTAAAATACTGTTCTTGTTGTTTTTAGCATTTTTATTTTTTTTATAAATATCTAGAATTAATTGGCCTTCGAGACATAGGTTTGATAAACTCATATGAACGACCATAATACACTTGAAAATTTTGAACAAGTAAATGCGACTTAAGGTTTGCCTTATGGATAGATTAAAAAAAACTTAAACTTAGTAAAAAGAATTTTTGTTTTGTGAAAGTAGAAAGGGAATCCATCCATCAAGTAAGTGCTGAGGGGTGAAATAAAATGTGAAGACAATAATTTTTTTTGAAATGGAAAAATACAAACAAATGCCAGATTTAATAAAAACATCTTTTTATTTTCCAAAACGTAGAATACTTATCTAAAACTAAGAAAGGTTTTTTTTATTAATACTAAACGTGAATGTTTTTGCCTTGAGGGCATTATGCAATAATTATTCTAAATTTTTCAAGAATTTTTAGAGTAAACACTGAATTGATTAAATCATGTTATACTAGAAAGCTATGGCATGACAGTCCTGACATATTTTTAATGTAAGAAAATAAGTTTTCAAAGTTTGATAAACACTGTCAGGAACTAAGTTTATGTGCTTCTTAAATTGTACAAAACTAATAAAATTGCTACAAAAAAAATCTTTCTTTAATCTTAAGCATTGTCATCTATTGCATTTATGAATGTTTTTACAATTCATATTGCCTGACAATTAAAACATCAATATTAGAAAGTGTGCGACAGGCAAATTTAAATATTTGCTTTTCAATTTATATTTTCTCTTAATTATTGCAAAAGTACTGCAGACATGCTAGATAATCAACCTATTCTTAGGAAAAATATGAACATGTCACCATAATATTCTGCATTTTGATAAATGAAAATAAAAAGGTCTTGAGTTGTGAAAGCATATACGACATGAAAGCTACATACTTCAATGGTAGAGCATATGGACTGTTCTTAGTTTAGAGAAGAGTAAAAGCCAAACCTTCGCAGATATTGTCACAATGGGTGTTATAAAAAAATTTCATAAAAAACATCTGGATTGATATAATATACGCATTTTGCGGTTATATACTTAAAAAACAGAGTACAATGTAATGGTTTAAATCTATAATACACAGAAAGAGAAGAGGTATTCGAATTCCAATAAAAGAAAAGTATGTGTGTTTGGCTAAATTATATTCAAGTTTTTAAATTCAAAGTCAGTTGAATTATTCATGCCCAACAAGATACTTGTGAAATGTTGTTATACACATATTATTCTGTGTTTTATATTTTTATACGTTGCTTGAAAGGAGTGAATCTTAACCAGCCAGTCCAGATATGGCTTCAGAAGCAAAGTATTTAACATCAACATCAGGATCCAGATTGAATTTCTCAAGGACAGGTTTGACTTGTGGGGCAATTACAGATGGCTCCAACCAAGGTCCCATTTTTTGAAGAGTTTTGGCTACATTGAATCTAACATTGGCCACATTGTCATCGGCCATGGATAAAACAATGGGAAGCAAAACTCTGGTTGTGATTTCTTTACCGCAAGCTTCAGCCAAAACGTTGATGCAGAACAGATATGTCATTCTGTGTAAATAGTTTGCATCGCGGGACATGGCTAACACTTTGGGTATGATATTGGTTTCGGCCCACTGCGATCCGAATTGTTGGACTAGTTTCTTCAGGTTGAATGTGGCAGCTTCTCTGATGGCGTATACATGATCTATGAGCCAACTCATGCATAGAGCACTAAGTTTCTCATCGAATACCTCCTGGCCGAGTTGTCCAGCGAGTAATGGCATGTATTCGATGATCGCTAGCCTGACTCTCCATTTCGAATCTTCAGCGAGTTCAACTATAGCAGGGAGAAGTGATTGTGACAGTTGCTGGATTCCGATAACTTCATTGACGCACTCCAGGTTAGAAATGATGTTGAGTCTAACTTCTGCGCATTCGTCTTTCAGCTGGCTCAAGAACAAGGGCAGAAGGTGTTCAATGGTATTTGTTCTGCCAAGAATGGGACTCAGGCCCATTATCACAGAAGCCAGAGCTGTTTTGACATGTTGATTGGGATCGCTCACCAGCTCCTTGATTTGCGGTAAGATGGCTGTCATTATAATTTGCTCTTGGTGGGCAGCATCCAAATTCATACAGAATTCTTTCACCTGAAACCATAATTGACAAATGGGTCAGATTATTTATTCATACAGCGTTGTTAAGAATACTATGATAGGTAATAGATAATTTCGTTTTGTATTATGGAAATGTGCATTTTTTGATTTAAGGTTTAATCTATCTGTCTCCCCGGTTAGCGTAGTTGGTAGCGTGCACGTTTAACGATCTAGGGAATGCGGGTTGGATTCCCATCTGTCGGATTTTAAGAATCTGAAAATACGGGACTGGATGCCCATTGGGTTGAGTAATTGTCTGTGATGACGTCTGCACAATGCGGGGATTCATATATTTCACTTTCGGAGTGGGTATCTTCATACTATGTAGATCCATATGTTCCACTTTGGGAGCGAACATGGTAAATATAAAAAAAAATACTAAGAAAACACTATCCCGCAATCTTAAAAATTAGCATGACTGGCCAGATAAATATTTTCAGCTGATATGAAAATGGGGAGGTATAAAAATGATTAATTTCAAATTCATCCATAAGTACAATAATATTGGGACGGTTTCAAAGTGACAGATAAGAGTAGTTTAAATTAATTCAAACAGGAAATAAATATACAATTGTTAATAGTTATAATATATATTGATGATACCTTGCTTGCTGCTGCTGCACGAACTTCAGCTTCTTGATCCTTGAGTAGTCCTTGGAAAGCGGGCACCAAATCGGCCCTAGCAAGATCAGGCCCTACAGCGGCTTGCAATTCTCCAAACCTGTCAGCCACCATGTAACGAACTCGCCAAGAATTATCTGCTGCACAAGAGCGAACTGTAGGCATGGCCAATTGCTCGACGTCCTCAGCTGGCAGAAGTCCTGTGATACTCACACAAGCATCTACAGCCAATAATCTCACAGAATCTTGATCATCCTGAGCGATATTGACGAACATCGGGACTAAGTCAGATTTCAAATATTCAATCTCCACCACTTTGGCAAATTCGCCGAGTTTTGACGCAGCAGAGCGGCGAACCATTGGAGTATCGTCTTGGCATAGCAGACGGAAGTGTTGTCTAAGTTCTGCTTTCAAAGCCGACGAGAGTCGAGGATAGCAGCAAGCAAAGAGCCCGCAGACAGATGTGCGAGTAGTGAACCAGTCTCCTGAAGCCAGGCGCTGAACCAGAGGGAAGAAATATTCCTCCAAATGGGCTGCTGAATGGTGCTGGGCGACCGCCTTCAGCGATTCGACGGCCTTTTCGCGCACGACGGTTTCTTCCACACTAGCTAGGCATTCCAAAGGAGCCAACAGGCAGTATGCGTGTTCTCCGCCACCAACGACACTGATAAAGTCGCCGAGCTGTTCCGCCAACGCCAACAAGACCTCATCTTCGTCGTAGATTGTTTCTTTCAGAAACGGAATGAGCTCAGAACGTGTCCTCTCTACCCCCAAAGCGAGAGCTATTGTTGACAATTTTTTAATCGAGTTTAAACGCAAATGAACGTCTTCATTTTTCAACTCATCTATGAGAATTGCTATAGGATAAAGTGAATCATCCGTACCCGAGTCACTGGCCGCCATGTTTTCCACTTTTAATGAATTTTGTACCAAATCAATACGAATATGGTAAAGTACAAGTTACTAATTCACCAAAATTTTACAATCGATATCACGTGAAAAGCGCCTTTCTCGCAAAATTGCGTAAACCAATAATTCACAAACTTTTCAACTGACACTGTAGTTAAAATGGACGACTGCGTAAAACAAGGCGGATGCCATAGACAATAATGTAATCAGATGAAGTATCTATACCATAAACAGAAAACAAAAAATAATCTGAAAATACAGTACCTACGTGAAATGGTTCACTTTGCCTTCTTAGGCCGCTGCCACGACAGAGCGATGGCGACAAGGCCACGAAAACAGAGATGCAAATAGCTATAAATATGTGAGTGAGCAAGCGAACGATTTGTTGTTACTGACGCGCTGCTGAACTTGCTCACTTGGTCACTCCCCTATTTATAGCTATTTTACATCTCTGTCACGGCCGCTTTGACGCGGTCGCTCAGTTATCCTTATGGGTGACTTTGCCTAGCTCATTTAATTTTTATAAAACTACTCATAATTTACTTATTTTAATGTTTCATCGATGTTTAATCAATGTTTTATACATGGTGCTGCAAAAGGTTCTATGTTAATAAAATTTAAAACTGCAAACTGTTTCTAACCCTATTTAAAATTAGTTTTTTTTGGCGATTTTAGAGAAATTCGAAATTTTAGAGTAGAGGGCTATTCCTCAATACTTAAACTGCATAAAGTAATACTATAAGGTGTTTTATTGACACCTGAAGAATAATTTAAGCATTTATTTTTTTCAATTTGATTAATTTTGATAATACTTAAGTCATCAAAAAATGTAGCACATCATATTTAGAGTCACTTTGCCTGCGATAGGATTGACAAAAATATGTGGTTGGGAGTATTATTATTTATAATTTGAAATAATAATACAAAAAAATTAATACTTGAAATTTTAATATTTACTGTGGAAATTGTTTAATATGAAAATGCTTAACGTAAAAAATTGATAGCATGAAATATTACTGTGGTCCTGAGAAAATCTATGTAATTCGATACATTTTTTTATTATTTACATAACAAAATAATGTTAGGTGATGATACAGTTGCTTTTACGCCAAAGGATAATAAAATACATTCAATTTTTTTTTATAAATGCGACGAAATCTTCAAAAAGGATGCAATGAAATGTGAAGTTTCTACAAAATTATTAATTTCATTGGACGCGTATACCTGAAATTTACAAGTGTCGTGTTCCATAAGAAGATGATTCAGATATTTTTGAATGTCACCTATGTATGATTCTCAATGACTAAATATTTGCTTAATTATTTTAAACGTAAGTTACCTAATAATCAAGAAATCTCATATCTTATCAAATAACATCATCCACCACTAGATTTCTGTTGGAAGTTTTTTGAAAAATGTGGGTGTTTTAAATAATTAGACTGACTTGAATGTTAAATAAAGAAAAAGGCATAAATTAAATTCAATTTGTTTATTTTGGCGATATTGAAAAAAATTATAGATGCTTTTGAGCATCTCACAAATATTACGAATAAAATGTAACGAAAAAAAGGTCAGTGGCGTAGCTACATATTCAGCGCCTTAGAGCAATTAAAACCGTTGCGCTTCCTATAGTCTGTCATTTCTAGTTCTCATGCTATTTTAAAAATTCTACTTTTTTTCATAATTTGTGGTTTCTCATTTTTTTTAAGCTATCACACTATTGAAATATTTTACTTGCGCCTCCCATTATTCGTGCGCCTGGAGCAGACTGTTTCACCCGCTCTTCGGTAGCAACGCCACTAAGAAAGGTTATCTAGGGGCTGGGTTCCTGACGTATGGTCAGCTGTATCCAGCGAGGATGTTTTATAATAATTAATTATTATTTAAAATATTCATTACTTAAGTATTACTTAGGATTGGTTATTAAATATTGAAAATATGGCCTTAATTTTAAGCAAAAATCAGCCGCAAAATAATAATTATGACTCATTACGATAATGATAAATTGTCAAAATTAATGTTTTATCTTACATATGGTCATCAGTGCCATAGCTACCGAGGAGCAGTTGGAGGAAGCTGTTCCTGGCGCACGAGTCACAGGGGGTGGAAGTTCAGGTAGGTGGTAAAAATTGTGAAGTAGCGTAAGATCTAAAAAAAACGAGAAATCATAATTTCCGGAAGGATGAAAAAATCTTTAAATAGCATGAGAGCTAAAGAAGAAACGATAAACCATAGGGGCACAATGATTTTACTTGCTCCAGGGTGCTAAATATGTAGCTATGCCACAGATGGTCATATTACGCCGACGGATATGAATTGCTAGATGCCAACCTGTACGTACATCCATGTTCAATATTGCTTACATAAATTTTTGGCCAGTTAAACATCAAAAATTTACCCTCCAGATAATCAAGAGAAATATAATTTTTTTTGTGCAATTATTGTACGCGTTAATTTTGTTGTAAACTACCAAATTCATTGATAAATTGAAAAACAAAAGATTTGCCATCACACCCAACAAGTTTTTCACAAAAAGATTGTTAATACTCTTGTCCATGAATTTATCAAAGCGGCTAGTACCTAGAGTACACGAATCTTCCTTTTATTTGAAATTAGATACTCTAAGGCTGTTATTTTACATATGTTTGGATTCAGACGTTAAGTCCACTGGGTTGAGCAAATATCTGACAACTAATCTTTGTAAACATTACTGTTGGACTGTCTCCATTTGACTAAGTGATGTAAGGATATCCACACTGTAAAAATCCTTAAATATTCTGTTCTGGAACGATAAAGTGATTCGATACTTCTAAATATAATATTCATATCCATAAATATATATTGCATACTAGAAATACATAATAAAACAATGATTTTTTTAAATACTTCATTTTATTATACACGAATAACAATAAAATCACACTAAATGCGCAATATTTACACCTAGAACTTTTCGTGTGCATAAAGACCAATACATCAGGTTAATATAACGACTTCCCATAAATCATTTTTGTAAGCAATTCAACTTGTACAAATACATCTAAATATATTTCATGTTAGGCCTTCCAAAAATAAATAAAAATAAATATCTTTTATTAAATCTACACTACAAAGTAATCATGAGATATTTGTATCGTAAAATGCTTCTTCTAAATAAAATGATTTTTAACTACATACATGAAATGTTTGAATGGTGAATAATAATCTTGTTGGCTATTAAACATTCTTGATATTAAACATTTTGATATTATTATGATGTAACATATTTTCACCACAAGCAAATACCTATTTTTGGTACATTTATAATATACAATTTGATTATACATATATATTTTTGCATATATCATACAGATAAATAATAATCTAAAAATAATATGTCACAGAGTACATTTTTAAAATGATCGAAATTCATTATATATCTACAATTTGTGGTCTTTCATAGGAGTACTCAATGACTGAAGAATAAAAAACGAGTGCTAAAACAATATTACAAGCAACATTATAAAATATTTGTTGTAATACATTTGTATTCATATGAATACAAGTGTAGAACTGGCACAACATATCGTATTATAAGGATTTCAATACTTTTAGAGGCTTGAGAGCTTAAACACCCATGAATTTATTCAAACATAGTCATGTAGAAAAAATCTATCCCGGCATTTGATCGTATGGGTGCTTTTGTTGAAAAATATCAATGTGAATGATTTAAATAATTATTATCAGTCATATTTCCATAATTTATATTTGATGAATAACATCAATAATAAAATAATATCATATAATATAATGTTCCTCTAACTCGATTCTACGATTTGTTTTCCCTAGTCCTTTTATTCTTAGGTCATTGTATAATATTAACCACACATTCTGATTTTTTTAATAAATGTATTTCGAAATCTAGATATTTATAAACAACTGAGCTATGTGCCACTTCTAAAATTTATTATTTAACTCTCATCCTATATAGTTAATAACAGTGAGATCATAAATTAGAATCAAATAATTAACTTAATGAAGATCTGAAATATTCTAAATACTCTTAGTTTGACATCTAAATGACTCTAATCCATCAAATTTGTGTCATTTATGAGAATCTCTTAATTTTCTGATTTATGATGGCTTCAAAATAAATGTATACTGCCTGTCTGTATGATTTCAAAGATTTTATTTCAATTTCAATAGTTATATAAGGTTTCTGAAAAGCTTTTAATACAGTGAAGATTATGAAACGATAATCTTTAATGACAAAAGACGAAAGAATATCTTCAGTCCATTTGAACACATTCATTTTAAAATTCTTTTATGATGTTATTTTTCATTTGTCCATTTAGGCTACTTGTATTACTGATATGATTCTAAAAAAATGATGGATTATGATTTATAAGGCTGAATACATTCATCAATAACAATGATTTACTAAGTACCTATTTCAAATTTTTCATTACCGTAAATGTATATTTAAAAAAATAATATGTATGGAAATAGAACCACACCTAAAGCCGGTTCCAGACTGTGCACTGGCATGTATTCGAAGTGGATACTGGATTATTTTGAACATCTTACCATCTTTTAATAGGTTTTGCAGAATTTCAATATACTATGGTTCGAAACCAGTAATATTTTTAGTAATGAACACATTGTCTGGAATTGGCATAACAATTTCATTTAAAGATTACTTTTATTATAATTTCGAATATTTTTTTTCCCCGATCATCTTCTACGACCTTTTTATGATAGAATCAATATTTCAAAGAAGTTTTATGCAGTGAACCCAAAAATTATAGTCACAATCTAGTATTCTTTAGATTCCTCAATGCTTTTTTTTAAAATATCTGTGTATTATAAGTACATTATATTTTAACAAAATAGTATAGACACAGTTTTAAGTCTCCATGTAGTATAATGGAAAATCAGTGTATGGTACTAGTATTGAATACATAATCTACATAAGTATATTGCAAACAGTTACATTATAGTCTTTCTAATTGACAATAATTTTTTTAATCATGTTAATTGATAGAACATAATGCGACCACACCTTACATGATAAAAATGATTTTTATTTACTACTAATATAATCTACTATGGATTTTTCAATTGTTTCATTGGCTTTTATTTTAAAATTTAAACAGTGTGTTTTGTATGAAATATTTTTTTTATTGGTGTTGTTCATGAATATGAACAATAACATTCTTTCATTTAAGCCTTATATTTAAGATAAAAAATAAGAAAATTTTAATTTAAAAATGATCAATAAGAATGTTGACTTTATGATTGGATCATCAAGGTTAATTTATATTTATTTATTTATAACACAGTTATTATAAATATTAATCATTCTAAATTTAATATTATCATTACTTTTCTCATATTCGTGGCTGTTATGATTACGTTTTTAATTCATTATACATTTTACTTATATTTTCACCAAACAGTTTCAAATTAATGTTAGAACATTGGATGTTTAAAATCTTAATATATTTATTCCAACAATTAAGTTAAACAATCCACACTAAACATCAAGTTCCAAATTAATCAAAACAGTGTACCAGTTAAGCTGACTGCAATTTAATTTATGTTTTTTTTATATCATAAAGTCATACAGAAAATAATTTTTAATATGTTGGTATTTACCAGAATATTTAAATAAGTAAATAATGGTAACTGCGATGATAGTTTTATAATATGACATGTACTGAAGATAGATCTCTTTCAAATAAAATAATATTTAGATAAATATAACATTCACTTATAACAGTTATATATTATATAGTCATATAGTAAGTTGATTATTATATTATTCTCATAAAAATTGAATGAGAACAGATTAACAAGAATAATATTAGGTCAGTAAGCATATTTTTTTTTAATTGAGTTTTTATAGAACGTATTGAGAAGCAGATTTCTAAATTATGTTTGCTTGGATATTTTATAAATTTGTTTCTATAACCACCAATCAGTTGTTGATAACATTTATATATTAGTTATCAATGTAATATTTTCTGAAAGTTTTACTTTTTGAAATGGCTTATTATATTACAATATAATAGTTATGAAATAAAAAATGAAAACAAATCAATCCAACATTTGTGAAAGCTTATAATTGCAATAACTGACTGCCTGCTGAGACAAAGAAAAAATATTAGGGAACAATAATACAATTCCTAATATTTGGGATACTAAAACTCGCAATATAATAAAAAGGAAGATGATCTGTCATGTATATGGAATACATATTGTTAATTATTCTGATACCAGCATATAATTAATAGAATCAAAATTCATAACTAGGAAGTTGAAATAATATTCAGAAAACTGTACATTGCTCTATATTAAATTTTATTCTATTATGGAAAAACTTTTTTTTAGCATAGTTATTATTTTCAAGATTTTCGAGGTTAAAGGTGATAAATGAGTTAATTTCAAGATGCACAAACCTTGAAAATAAAAGAATTCAGATGCAAAATTTGCATCCCATCATCTATCTTTGGTTGGTATAGAAATTATTTTTTTAAATTTAATTAGGAAAAAGATTTAATTAAACTTACAATTTGAACCATTTATTGAAGGTTAACTTGAATTGATATTGTTGTATTTATTCTAGAACTGAGAAGATCAAAAAGCAAATTCTTAAAATACTTTTATTTTCAAATATAAGCTCTACATATATTGTTATACATCAAAATAAAATAACATTAAAACACATTGAACTGATATCTCATTTAAAATAGTAAACATAGAGAGTTAGCATAGCACAATAAATTTTATAAGCCATAGTATTGAATAAGGCTCTAAATTATTGTCATATAATATATTTATTTATTACATTGGAATATTATGTTTGTCACACGCACACACACATGATTTTAAGGAAAAAAATAATGAAAGTTTAAAGAAATAGAAAATTAAAAATTAAAGAAAGTTCATAAACAGTAAAAATATCGTTTCGAATAAATTTAAGTGATTATATTATACATAAAATAAATGGTTTTTATATATAAAATTATAATAAGGTTTTTTATTGGATATCGCTCACAATAAAATCACAGCAAAATCTTCAAAATTTTAGTTATATCATTAATAAGTATCAGGATAATCAAAAAATGTACATTTAATGCTTTTTAGCCACACATAGTTTGTACGTTAAAATGGTTTTATACATTGAAAAAACTGAATAGACAGATTAGGGATTATTGAAGAATTATAAAGGACAGACTAGAGTTTTCTGTCATGAATGTTTGAAACATTAATTAAATAAGTTTGGAATACATAATTAAATCTTGTTTATTTAGACTTTGGTACTAAAATTTAATAGGTAAGGTATATGGTTATATTTTATGTTATTCTTTTCAATGTAAAGCATGACAAGAGTTATTATGTATTATGGCTTTCACAGAGTGAGTTAATATGTATTAACTCAGCTAACATATATTTATTGCACTTCAGATGTGATACATTGTGGTATAAATATATTCATTTTAATTTAAAGAAAAATCATGATCGAGAATTAAAGACAACATAATGATTGTACTAAAAGTGGACAATTTTATTAAAATAACTACTAAAAACAGTTTTGCAATCAGATATCTTGTGTATATTGCATCTAGGAATAGATTTTTGTAATGGAAGATCATTAGGGAACATGATAAAATAAGATTATGAGATCCTTTAATGTTATAATTTCCTTATAAGAAATCATATATTATATATATCATTGTAATATGAAATACATAAAATAAATGTAAGTATGTTCTAGGATATCAAAAAATAAAAATATTGATCTGCTAAATTTTTGCTATATTTATCTAAAAAATAGCCTTAATGAGTCATACAAGCATTTTTGGCATTCAAATCTATTTAATGTCAAGTTAATCTTCTATTTTGAGAAATGCATGAATTAAGGGATATGACAAGGTTCATAAAAAAATGTTTCCGATAGTTACGTTTTATTGGTTTTGTTTTGTGTAATATTCTTCAGCATTTCAATATTCAAAATAAAAATTATTTCATTTATATGTAATAATTCTAGTAAAAAGTTATTTCTCCTTGGTAGTCAAGATGGTAAGCACGTTTCGGAGTCAGAAAATTCAAAGTAATTCAAAGTAGGATTGGAGACAAATATTATACTCAACTGATCTCCAAAGTGTCTAAAAATATTGATATTCTCCATAATAAATTGTAATGTTTTTAAAATGTCATTTCAGTATTTCATATGATAACATTAAATTTACATCATTAGGAATCATACAAATTATATTTTTTGTTTTATGCGTATTGACTTTGGTAAGAATTGACAATTTGTGAAATGGGATCTTATTGCTGTTATATTACATTATATTATAGTACAATAGGAACAATCTAAACATTTTATCAGTATAATACTGTAATTTTAGGTTTATAAATTTTTTAATTATTAATAAAAATCATGATAAAACAATCTGGGAGTTATTGATTGGCAATCACCTTGTAGAACCCTACACAATCTACAAGTAGTATTATAACAATATACAACAAACAGTGGAGTTGTTTTAGTATCATCATATTTGTTAATGCCTGTTTTAATGCTGAAGTAACTATTACTATAATTATAATTAGGAAGCGATACTCATGTCTTTTCAATAAGACACTGGAAAACAAACTTTGGATTGTAGTTACTAAATAATCAATACTATTATTAAAAAAAATAAACAAATCCAAATATATTTCCTACTTAAATTTAAAAGACTAGATTTTTTATTTACAGTGTTATAGATACCTGCTGAAAATTGTATTGACGGCTTAATATGGAAACCAGCTAACTCCATCCATGCTAAAAAAACTGATTTTGATGACATTTTATTCAGCATAAATTTGTCTATCACACACAAAATGTAAAATCACCCGCACACCTCAGCCAACTCTATGCAATAATATACACATTCAACAAAGTTTTTTGTTAATCTTGAAAATTTACACATGGAGTTGGCTGTTAAGCAGATTAAGCCATCAATCAGCTAAAATAAGTATCTAACTATTATATGTACCAATTGTTTTTATTTTATATAATAATTCACAGACAAAATGAATATAGAAATAAAGAATATCATGCTATTAGGAACAGTTAAAAATGAATATGAAAATAACAACACCATATATGACTTATTCAAGCTTGTAATTATTATAATAACAACATTTCAAAAGTGGCGAACAGTATGCCATCAATTTTAATAATTTTTTACTAAAATGATACAATCAAATAAATAGGAAAAATTGTGAATAAAAGTTGCATTTATACTTTAAATGATATCGATTGACAGATTTATTTTGTTTTGATGGTGAGAAAAATATACTTTTTCTTATAACCAATATAAAAATAACTTCTAATAAAATGATGGTAGGACATAAATGTTCGATTTATGGTTTTTCGTCTGTGATATAGTGTAAAGCAATGGTAGCCATACGGTCACTAAATACCGTAATATAATAATCCGTAATCGTATGACAACCGACGTAATATAATAATTTTGTGTATGGTACGATAAAGGGCGATGATAAAAAATTATAAAGAAGGAATATGTAAAAGTAGCTCGCCAGACAATTTCAATTTCCGAAAGTAGCTCGCATCCCTATTGAGTTTGGCGACCACAATTGTAAAGAAACATTTGATTGTTAGGTTGTGTAATTGAATCCTGAAGTTTGATAAAAGAGAATATCTTCTCCATGTGTTTGGAACTAGTGAACTAACCCAAAATTTTAATTGAATAGGTAACATCCAATCACTGTGAACATATTGATGGTAATTTAAAGACACTTTCAGTGAAGGATTTTATACTCGGTTAAAGTAAAAACTAAGATTTTACTTTTTATGTCTGAGTAAAATCATTGACTTTATCGCTACTACTTGCGAATACAGCAAATATAATTGTGATTGTTATTTTATATGTTTGGATGAAATCGTGATGAAAATAGTCAATGCATTTCCAATGATTTTTAATAATAAGTCATAATATTTTGTCGCCCTCCTTTCTCTTCAAAGTGATGCACAAAGAATAACATGTAATATACTAATAAAACATTATTATGGCGATCCAAGAACACAATGAGAGATATTACCAATCTTAGGAAAATTGATAGGATTGTTTATATCATCCCTGTTCATGAATATAATAGAAATATATTGATATCGCTGAATAAATCGTATAATTGATTTCAATAATTAGACTGGCTTATTTCCTTGGTAGAAAATGCCTAAAATAAGTGGTTTAATTGATTTCCATAATATAATGTAGGTATGTGTGTATTTGATTATTTACCTAAATATGTAAAACACTGTTCTAAATATCTTATAGTATATTTTAACTGTCAAAAAGCCTTAAAATCTATGGTCAACATTGTATTAAATCTAAAACGATCTACACACAGGCAACATATGTATCAATCCACTATATTAAGAATGGATTATGATTGTAATTTTAAATAACATTTCGTTGTATTCGTGGTCATAATTTTAGGGATATTCAAACTCAAATGAACATGTTAATTCATTACTTAAGATACATAATATGTGCACACTAATTATTTTTTGAATCAAGTTCAGAAGTAGATAATGCATACACATTGAAGCGCAGGAAAGAAACAGGTATACCACTTGATACAATGAAAGTTGGGTAAGCGAAGAAAAGTATTGCACATGTAATTGAATGGAAAGGCTTACATTGAGATATCTATATTTTATGTTTTTGCCAAATCAGTAACTTTGTCCCTTTCCTTCGCCAATTCACTGCACTATGTATGCCAGGTAATAAGTTATTTTTTTAATAACATCATTACTAATTTAATTTGTGCAATTATGCACCTAATTGACATTTAAAAAAGATAATATAATAAATAATAATTGCATGCACTAATCATTCAACATAAATAATGGTCACACAAAGCTATAAATTATTATTGTCATTAGTGACAGAGACAAATCATTCGCTGTTTAGATGTGATGTGTTCCCACTTATTGTTTTTGTCTCTGATATTTGATATAAATTTGTTTTTATTTTAAGATATGCCAATGGCGTAAAGTTTATACTTAATTAAATCTAATATGTAAATATATATGTATATAATAATATATATGTGTGATAAATATGCTAAAGAAGGATGACTTAAGAAATTTTGAATATCTAATTCTCCAACACCAAAACAAGAATATGTGAGATCTACCCCATCTAGTGGCCAAATAAGGCAGCCAATTTCAGAGAGTAAAAAACCGACAAAAATAAGTCTGCGAATGTTGCTCGTAAGGGTTCTAAAAGCTTAAATGTTTTTGGGTTGATATAACAGTTGAAAAAATACTACATACTCTATACTTATAATAATAAATATCATATAAAGGTATTGTTATGATGAAAAACCTGTTTCTCACCAGTCATGGGATTGCATGCAGTACATAGTATTTAACATTAATTATAATATCATAATGGTATTTATGGGATTGACTTTGTGGAGTGATACAAATGTTGCTGGTGATAATAATTAACAACATAAATGACTATTGTTTGAGTAAAAGACAACTTCTGCAATAATATAAATAACGAGATACGTATCTTTAAATACATGCTTATGTTTTTTTCACCTGTAATAGGAAACAAAACATAACAATGATATGAACCACTTTGTTTTTTCTTTGCCTCGACTGGAGAAATTAAATTCAGCCCCCTATTGATGATAATTTAGGTGTAAAGAATAACAGATCACTTTCGATTAATATCATGAGTTAGTTGAATGCGTTCATATAATACAGATTTATTTATATTTATATCAGTATGTGATCATGAGAATATCTGATGACTGAATACTAATTTCAAAATGGAATATCAAAGACATTTTATTTGCACCCCTAATATCTGCAGATGAATATCAGATATTTCAATTTAGTGTTTTATTGTCTTTTACTCAATATCACCAGTAATAGTCAAAATAATATAAGACTGAAAAATTATATTAAATTTATTACATTGGCTTGGTAATCAGTTTGTTTTCGATACAGTCAAAAACTGATAACCAATAGAAAATTGAACATTATTTGCGGTGTCAAACTTATTGTCAATAAATCAGAACCATTTTTTACAAATTATTGAATGATTGAAATTTATCATTGAAAATCTTATTAATTTTAATGCTCTAAAAATTGTTTAAAGTGTTAAATATGGTATGTGGTTTTGATTATATCGAGAACAGTAAATTTCCGCCATCTTCCTGAAACAAACCAACGTGGTTTGAGTATAAATGGTTGTTGGCAATCTAGAATGTGCTGAAACACTGTGGAGGGTTGAGTTGACCGAAAACATTCAGCTCGTAGAGTGATGCAAATGTGATGAAAATTAGGTACCACACCATTAAGATAATACCATACTTCTTGTCCAACTTCCATCCGTTCAGATGTGTCGCCAACACCAAGAATATCACTGTGCTCAATAATGAAAGAGTTGAATATGTCAAGCCTGCAAACAATGAAAGATATTTAAATATGGATTTTAGTGGAAATAAATACCAAGATTAGTTTATATGTATATTGTATTATGTTATTTTGTAGCATTAAAAAAAAACTCCCCAACCAACAACACTTAATTTATGAGAAATAGATGTTTGAATTGACGTTGTCCTTAACAAAAGTGCTTGGCTCTTGGCCAGCACTTTGACGAAAAACGCATTTGATGAATTCTTCTTGAGGGTTATGATTTAGAAGTTTTTTGACAGAGCTATAAAAAATGATAATCGAAGATAAAAATGATTTATTTTTTCATATGCATGTATTTAGGTACTGAATGAGAAGGCTGTGGTAGTTATAGTCTAGATTTAATTAATGTGTATGCAAATTTTGCTTAATATAATAAATAAAAAGAAAATTTTTATTATATGTAAAAAAAATGAAGCACCTTTGCTGATGACATTAACGTGAGATCCTGGTTTTATGATGGCAGTTTGAATAAACCAAGGCAGTCCCAGACAGATGAGAATATCAAATACATTGGAGCCTACAGCATTTGATACAGCCATGTCACCATATCTACAAGGAAAAATTACATTACATTATGTGATTTTAAGATTTATAAACAATTATAAATGAGACTTGAGCAACCTGGGATAAATATTTATATTCCACTCATGTCATATGTATCAACACATTGGGTAAAATCAATTTCAGATCATTTCTATTATTTTTACTTCTTTCCTTGGTTAAGTTATCCATGTTTGTAATAAAGTTGGTTAATTTAGTTTTATTTACTATTTCCCAAAACAATGGATTTTTTACTTCTTCAGTTATAATATTTTCCATTCTATTGATTAGATTATATATTAATGTGCTCACCCTTCTTTGATGACTGCAATGCTACTGAGTGCATCTGGTACCGAAACACCAGCAGCAACAAAGGTTAATCCCATTACTGTGTCAGGAATACCCAATGTACTACCTGTATAATAAATATTTATTGTAAAATATTAGTCATGTAATTAACGAATGTCTTAGTTGTCATTATTGCAAGTATTATTGCCGTTGTCGGCAAATCTATTATTTATATTTCAGATGAGATAAATTTACCTATGATAGTGATCATCCAGACCATGAAATAGGAATAGAAAGAAATCCAAATCATGGAGATGAGGAAGGTAAATGGATACCAATTTCTGTACTTCTCAGTTTTGCAGTCAGGCATTGTCAACCGGCACATATAGTGGATTGGGTACACGACATACCAGCATCCCAATCGGAATATTCCTGCAAATAAATTTTTTTTATACTGTGAAAATTAAATAAGAGTAATTTCATTAATATATTTGACAAAACAAAAAAAATGAAAGAAGGCTTTATTTAAGACAAAGCAATTGATAAAGATATAATTGTTTAATATGCTAAAATAATTTCAAGATTAAGTTGTTGACAAAATTATCAAAATTTACCGGCTTCAGTAGGTTTAATCAAAGGATTAACAACGGTATCTGGATTGTATTCTTTTGGCTTGTAGTAATTTTGATTGGGAATTCCAGCCTGAAATAAATAAAAAAAGTCAATGTATCAGTTAGGAAGATATATTAAATTATAGTCGACAATATTTTAATGTATATGAACTGTTTGGAATATATATAATATTAATTATTTTCATGAAATACTTACAGCTTGAATCGTAAGTTGGGCTTGCTGAACTGGTGTTTGTCCACCAGAACTTCCTTTGACTGCAGGTTGGTTTTGAAATTGCTGAGTCTGATTATCACTGGAGGCTGTTTGATCCCAAGTGCTATTGGGATCCCATACTGGAGCTTGCGCAGCCGAAAATGAAGATGACTGCAAAAATTTTAAATGGTAAAAAACCTAGAGTGGAGTGTTGTTTATCTGACTTTTGATTATTAAATATTATTTAGTACTGATTACATACTATAATTTGAGTATCATATAATTTTATTAATCATATGCAAAAAAATTAAATTTAAAATCTGTTAAAGCTTATAAATTATAAATT
>JAGVSQ010003139.1:0-22449 GCA_022683975.1 Rhyacophila evoluta | reverse complement strand
TTTTGGATTTTAAAAAATCGACAGATTTGAGAATCAAACCCGCATTTCCTGTATTATTTTGATATGTAGGTTGAATATTTCACCCATTAAATAAATAGCAGAATAATTTATGATTGGTAAGAATTAATTTTAAATAAGTATTATAAATAAAACATCGTACGTTTATAACTGTTTAGATTAGTTTTTTTTTTACTTTATACTTTAAGATAGAATAAATTTTCCAATTAAAAAACGGCGTGAATAAAAATGAGATAGAATGCAAACAAAAATATTTTTGGCAGCCCGATAATTAGGTAGGCTATATCATTTGCAAATGATTTGCAGCTGTCGCTCGAAAAAACTTTGGACCTTTTTAATCAAAACTTATAAAAGACGAGCTTTCAAAATACGCATTTCGCGAAGAGAAGAAAAGTCACTTTTTTTAATAAACACACGGAGACGAAAGAATTTTCAGTTGTCTGTGAAAAGGCGAGATTAATATTGACGGAGAAAAAATTCATACAACCTTTTCTCTGATCACACCAATATAAGGCTGAGACGTGACATTTTCTTATATAAATACATAGAGAGGTCGACGGAAAAATGATCTGGGTGAGAATCGACTGGAGGAAAGATAGAATGGGTTTTGTGGTTGACAGGAAAGATGAATTTATGTATTTTATCACATTTTGTCTTGAGATGACAATTCAGTCTACACCTTTGTTTTAGTTAATTTTTGTTTCAGGTTTAAAAAAAGCTTTTGAATTGTATTTTTTTTCAGTAAGTTAGGTAGATTGATACAGTATCAAATAAAAAAGTGTGCATAAGTTATCTTGATAAAGAATCTTATACCATGTTCGCTGCCAAAATTAAGCATATAGATCTACGCAGTGTGAAGATATCCACTGCGAAATTAGAGTATTTTTTAAGATTATTTTTTACAAGAATTGTTTGTCAAACAACTCCTCAATCCATGGACCATCCAATTCTGTATTTTGAATTTTTAAAATGCGATAGATGAAAAATTGAACCCGCATCCCCCAGATTGCTAAGCGCGCACGCTACCAACTTACGCTACAGAGGAAATATTATGAGACGTATAGCATTTGTATGTATTATTAACGCTTGTTTTTGTAATACATACTAAATAGGGTATATTAAATTTGAATCTCGCATTTACAGGAACATTCTAATGCAAAAAATTGATTATTATTCGGTTATTTTATGTCAACTTATAAAATATTTATATAATTTGTGGTCAAATGGAATATATGTTATTATCATTTTCTTGATATCAGGATAATGATATTTAAAAATTAAAAAAATCTACTTGATATTAAACTCCCCGGGATAAACCTCTGTATCTAAAATATCTTAGAATATAACGAGCCGCACAAATATCATAAATATAAAGTGACAATGAAGTATTATTCCAGTATGATTAAACTTACTATCAATAAAGTTTATTCTATTAAATCTAACAAGCTCTGTGAATTGAGTAGTGTTAGGTGATTTAGGCAAAAATATTTATATGTAGTTTTTTTAATCCAACTTATACGTCAAAACAGGATTTATTTTTTCTCTTTGCTGTGTAGCGAGATATCACTGTGCTTTTATATTGAACATACCTGCCATAAATCCTGATAGAATTTATCAGTTTTGATTAAAAGACATCACGGAAAAATCCAAACGAGAGTGTGTAGAGAAACTGAAGAAGGCTGTTATGCAGTTGTTTACTTGGTTACATTTTACAACATTGTTGTAAGTAAGTTACAAAAAAATATACGGATGCTTATTTCTATTGTAACCAAAAAGTTATTTTATGAAACCAGAAATGGTAGATTCAATAACGACATCTGCTGGATTTTTAAAAATCCGAAAATCCAAGTCTGGACACGAATTGGATTGAAAAATTTTCTGACAATTAATTCTCGTAAACAATAATCTGTCAAGATATTTCATTAGTTGGCGGAGATCCATATACTCTACTTTCAGCCCAATTATCTTCATAGTCTGTAAATCCATATACTTTTAGGGTCTACTTGGTATTAAAAAACTATAGTAAAAAGTAAAGTAAAAAAATACAACCTACTTTTACTAAAGCTTTTAGAAAAATTAAATATATTTGAAAATATCATGAATTTTCTGTTTTCACTTTGTAATTAAATTTGACTTTCGAATATAGTCATTTTTTTTCCAAAGTTATTTATATATTAACTTAAGAACTTCCGTACAGTGGCATATTTAACTAAAAGAATTGATAACAATAGCTGGGGTTCGATTTTAATAAGCAAATTATTCTTAAGTAATTTGTATGCTGGGGTTTGATACTGAGTGATTCTCGTAAGTATAGCCAATTGATAACATTATTCGTCTTTATCAACTTCTGACTTCTACTATAAGTAGATTTAAAAATATTTTATAAAAAACATATTCGAAGATTTAGGAAAAAAACTATATATATAAATGCTACTAGTGCGTTCAATGTCTCTGTGGGAAGTGGTTTTCAAACATTTTTATTCCCTCAAGCGTCCCAATGGCAACGGTACTAAAACTTGGGCCTATCCCATAAAATCAATCAATCGACGCGACGGACAATTTAGACGTGGGTCGAATACTAAACATTTGTTCAGGTCGACGTTGAAATCAATTTTTGAAGAAGAAAATAAACTGTCAATACTAGAATGAATGATTTACCAAAGTACTACTAATAGTACAAGTAGTGTATTAAATTAAATTAGATACATATACTCCATTTTAGGAGCGAACATATTTACACCGTATAGATCCATATGCTACACATAAACAATTATAAAACTGTGTTTAATTACACTTTGTCCTTGAGATACGTAATTAATTTGTTACAAAAGTTTTCACATGTGTCAAAAATCACGTATATCAAGAAAACTATTCAATGATTTTTGTTAAATAACGTATGAAATATAAAACATTTTACGTTGACTAAGGCGTTAAACAAGGATTAAGCGTTTTTTTTAAATTAACTTATTCAAGAAGGCAACTTTGAGTTGGGCGTTTAAATATCATTTCCAGTGCGTAAATAATCAAACCGTATCCAACCTTAAAAAAAAATAACACTATTTTTTACAATCAAATCGAATCTAATCTTTCAATTCAATTCAATAATTCAAACGCCAAAACTATCATAATGCTGCCAACTTAATTCCGTCAAATAAGGAATACGCTTTTTCCGTAGTTTGCTATTTAATGATGGTTTTATACTTAAGTATACGCTACTTACAATATTTTTTAGTGTTGCCATAATGAATAGAAATTAACGTATTTTTTTATCACGTAAGCTGGAATTCATGAGACAAGGATGCGGAACTCGAGGGTGTCTTGTGGACTATTTCGAATAAATGAAAAAGTATTGGGTTTCATGATTTTTCTATTCTACCAAAAGTCTGGGTATGGTTCTGTAAAAATATTGAAATAAATTTTATTACATTTCATATTCTATGAATTAATTGTTGTATAAAACATTATAAACTAAATACATTATTTATTTAAGTATAAGTCACTTAATCATAGATAATAAATTATCAAAAGTATTTCAAACAAAATTGCAGAAAACAGATTATTAAAAATACAAGACTTAATGCCTAATAAACATACATAAACTGAGTAATCGGCAATGAAGATTTGTCAAAAAATTCGAAACAACTTGCATATCAATATGTCTAACCATCTTCGTACTGTTGATATCTAAATGCCTCATTTTCGAAATAAGTATTGAGAGAAATATAAAAAGTTAAGAAATATTCAAACACATTGCAGATATTGCATGTAAGTATAACTAATTAATAAAAAACATATTTTAATTTAATTTTTTATCTTATGCTGTATAAAATTTATATTTTGTATAAAAACATCTTTATGATTATATCATATATTGTACATTATATTAACTTTTTGAATGCTAAGAAACTATATATTGCCTCTACACTATTTAAAGCTGGTAAACTTCTATATGTGAGATCACCGTTAGCGACCCGGGTTTCGCCTTTCGGTATTTTCAGGCTATATTAATATATATGCGGGTAGAGAGCAAACATATAACATACTAACAATGAATCCTATTGTAACTTACTATTCTTAGTATTAAATAAGTAAATATCATTAGTGAAAATAATTATAGAGTATTAAAAAAGAACGACAAAAATATCCCTTTAAATACCATTTTTAAATAATTCTGAATTTAAAATCAATTTCCATCAAGCACCATCAGTCAAAAATATTAATTAACTATATATTGCTGTTTATGATACCAACGAGTAATGCTAACAACGATATTTTGCCATCTTTCAGTTTTATAATGAATTCAAAATGTAGTATGCTCAAAATTGAAACATTTTACTTTTCATCAAAAATAATTGTACTGGATTGACATAAATATTTATTGATATGACTAAGTACCATGTTTGTAAAAGGTTTAAACCAATAATTACATGATTATTAATTGCATGATAAATGTTTATTTGGTAAGAGTATAATAAATTGGCTTAAATAGATCCCACAGTTCACCACCGGCATACGTGATGGCGGGTTAAAACTCGCCAAAAACAGACGACATCGGGGTAAATTAAAACTGAGCTGTGGATAAAAGTTATACGGTATGTAATAACTCACCGCCGGTACTGAGGGGGGTGAGCCGTGACGTCACAGAGTAGGAGGGTCCCTCTTGCCTCTCTACCGGGGCAGCGCTGGGGGTCTCGGGGACCCTAGAAGATTTTGTCATAGCTGCTCCATCACAAGTTTATTGAGCTCTTGACTGCCAGGCCACTTAGTACTGTCTGCCTATCACACTTTCCGTCGATTGTGTAATTAATATTTATTATTTTCCTTTGGCTAAAGATATGAAATTATTTTATTATGAGACGTTTATTATTATTTACATATCGAAGACTTAAGTAAAATTGATCACACGGATACAATTGAAATTAACAATAATAAAAATAAGATATTAAAATATACTTTTTATAAATCGTGATTTTTTTACATATTTTTTACGGCTCTAATTTTTATATATTGTTTTTTAAAAACTGTTAATATTTATATGATATCTTGTGTTTTATTTTAATTATAAATATCATTAAATAAAAAAATGTACTTTAAAATAAATCGATTGTCAAAAAACGAACTCACAAAATTTTCCCAATAAAACGTTGTTACTTTTTATAAATTGTTTTTTTAGTTTCACATTAATATTACAAATTTAATTATATTCGTCATCTTTTAATTCACATGACGGATTTAAATTAAAATGTTTTTAAATTTTTAGAAATTTGTTAAGTGATAGTAAAAGCTCCATTTTAATATTAACTACTAATTTAAAGTTCTTTTGGTGTAATAAGCCAATGGAAAATAACGTTATGAAAATATGAATTATTTTCGATATAGTATTGTGGCTTTGGGTTTTCAAAAAACTTTTTTCTTTTGTAGGATCACATGGACGTTAATTGTTTTAATTTAAATTACCTCAAAAGAAAAATGGTCCATGTACACTTCATTTTTTTCCGAAAAATTATGAACCATTGAAATAATAACTGTTGAATGTTTGTATTCACAACCAATATTAATTATATATTTTTTTACCGTAATACTGTTTTTTATTTTTGACATAGGAAACCAAAACTTTTTTCAAGCTTTTTGAATAGCTCCTCTGCCCATTTAGCGTAATTCATTTGAACTTCTTCTTTGTGTCTGAAAAAAAAAAAATAAAACATCATTAGAATCATAATTTCAATTTAAAAATTAACAATTCATATTTTCATAAATTTTTTATTTTTTTTATTGCAAAATTGTAATGGAACATAGTAAAAAATATTTTTGATACGAAAGTGCAGACATATTTTATGTTCGTGATAATTTTTTTATTTATGATTATACCAAGTTGATTTCAGATATACATAATTCCCTTTCAATCAAAATATGGAGACACTCCCAAATGGTTTAATTAGCATGACATAAACATGTGGAAGATTCTATAAGACCAAGTTGACAAAGCTTGGAGACAAACCCATCGTGAGCGATTAAAAACTGGAAAGTCCAATGGTCTGGAGTCATTTACTTATCTCCATATACCAACCATCAAATTTTTAGTAGACGAAAAACAAATGTCGTTAAAATACATACAAATACATACATACGAATTATCTGAGCTTTTTTTATAGCCATATTTGATTTCTGTATTGTAGGAGAAGTTAAGTTAATAAATATGAAGTATTTGATATGGTATAAACTATCTAATTAATTGAAAATACGTTATGTTTTTCAAATCACGTTTCGTGGATATTTGATAAATCAATCCTAAAGCGACAATTTGAAATGAAATGAGACTATTAATTTATGTTATTATTAGAATGAGAAAACTTAAGTAATTTTAACAACGGTGTCAAATTCGATTCAAAATCAAGTTTAAATACGGTTTATTATATATATGCTTTAGCTTTTAACCACAAAATGCGTTCAAGAATTTATCTTCAAGTTATGTTTTGCAATAATCGCATTTATAAACACATTAATAACACTTACGACTAAAGCCGTTACTTAGAAATAGTTTTCAATATACTTACAGCACTATAGAAAACGGTTAACCTTGGTAATTATGAACGTAAATGCTGTTTAATTATATTTGAATTCTGAGTATATTGTGTATTTATTGCATTTAACTGAGATTTCATGAAATTCAAATTACCTTACAATATACGACATGTCATTAAGTTATGCTTAATTAATTTTATGGTTTGACAATGATTTCTTTTAATTTACAATAAATACAAGTGACTCAAGGTTATACACGTAGATAAAAAATAAATCATAAGTGTACAATTTTTTTAATTTTAGTAAATAAATTATCATTTAATCATTAAATCGATGATTGATAAAATACACTTTAAGGAACAGAGGAACTAAGAGGCTTTCGTAGTCGGAAGCGTAGTAAAAAATATCTAGTATTTAAAAATATTAGGAAAAATATGTATAACTAATAATACATCTTGAAATGATTCAGTCCCTGAATTTTCATGCGCATTTACTTGTCAGAACTCGGTATGATTCAGGACTTGTACATACTTTTTAAAATTTTATTGAAATGTGAATGTTTTTATTTATTTTCCACACGTTTATTAAACACCGTATTGAGCGTTTTGATTATCATTAAAACAGAATTTTATATACTTGTAAATATAAATATGTATATTTTTTCACCGGTAGCGTGGAGCTTAGCGTGCGCGCCTAGCAATCCGAGTAATGCGATTCTCACACTTGTCGGATTTTTCAAAATCCAAAAATGCAGGACTGAACGTCTATTGAAATCAGAAAATAATCTGTCAAGACGTCTTCACATTACAGAGAGCATTGGATATATTTGCACTGTGGCATCAAACATGGTATAAAAAAATGTAATATATAATGAAATATTTTTTTAAAACGATTTATATAAAACGAATTTTAACGCTTAATCTGAGAGTTAACCGGATAATAATTCTTTGAACGGTAAGTAATTAAAAGCATATTAAAATATAATTGAAAAATTAATAAAAAACAGAACTGTTTCTTTGTTTTATACATCAGAAATAAAGGGATTGAAACTGGGCCAGGAATGAAGCGTATATTAACTGGTGAATATTCATTATTTATTATTGAAGTTTTTATTTCATCATATTCGATCAATTTACTCTCCATATACATATTGAAATCACTGTATAGATTATTAGACGTTATATTTTATATTTAATAGACAAAAACTAGTACAAAACATTTTCGTATAAAAATTTCCACTTGGCGAGATCGATGGTGTGTTTGCAAATACAAATAAAAGTATTTTTTTCAATAAACGATATTTAAGAATTCATACAGTTAATTTTTTAGCCCTGTTTTTTGTGAATTGAAGAAGATGAATCTTAAAAATGTGCTTTTTTGAAAATTGCTTACGAGTAAACCGTGCGATTGATTTTTTTTGTTGTTTCATAAAACTGTAGGACTTAAACGCGTGCTATGAAACATAATGATTTAATTTGAAAAATAAACAAATGCTTATGATAAAATTTTAATTAAGTTGAACTTTTGAGGTTTCTTTCCAGTATTAATAATTAGATCATTTTTTTCAAAACGTATTTGATAAACAACTTTAATTTAGTATTGAATTACTGGATAATTAATTTCTTCAGTTTCTTCATAAATTATATTTATCCGATTTCTCAATAAAGACAAACTAAGAGCTTTCAGCAAATTATTATTTTGAATTATCTAAGCCTTTATTGTTCAGAGAGGAATTATTCTACGGCTTAAATCTCGTGGTATCTTTTATATGCAACATCCTGCGAAGCAGCTGAGTATTATACTAGCAATCTACTCCATATTTCACGCGCTATCTACGCTACTTTATACTCCTTGTGGTATTCATATTATAATAGAGAGATATACACTTTCTATATAGAGAGAGAAATCTATAAAATACGCCCTGTTTTTGCTTTAAAAGAATAAAACAACGTATTGGTTTGAGAGTGTAGGATTACACTTTGAAAACTCTGTGTTATATTGGATTCAATGCTTTGAAAAACGATTTATTTCTGTTTATGAAAATTTAAAATATACAAAGAGAAATACGTTTGAGAATTGATATGAGCCATCGAGGAGTCAAACGAGCCAACTGATATTTTAGGAAAAAAAGTAAGTTGGATGCGTTATGTTATTATGCGTATTTTAAATTATTATAAAAGTGACATGAGAAGTATATAAATACTGAAACGGTATTTTTTTTCTTAAACCAAAAATTTGTATTGAGTTATCTTAGTGTAGTTATAAAATTATTGAGTAGGAACTTAAAATAAACAACTTCACTTTTCATGGACGATGTTATAAATTTATAATGTTGAAACAAATAGATGTTGAAACGTTGAAAAGTGAAACCAGGAAATTTTAATAGCAATCCATGTATACGTTTGAATAAATATTTCAGATAGCTATGAGTTTATTATCAGTTTTCATCAAGCATAAATTGATATTACCAATTATGTTACGATATTAATTACATTAGCATATTTTCATATAATAAAAAAAATAAAGAAGAACGACTGATGTAAATGTTTATTCTATCAAAAATCAGAGACGAAATTATTCATGGTAGTAATTATTCATAGTATTATTCACGTATCTCCGGTAGATGAGAGATTAACGTTGCGCTTCAGTATGGGCTCGATTTCCAAATGTCAAGACATGTTTTCATTAAGTCCACGCTTGGAACAGACGTTTACTTGCTGTATGGATTCATATGGTCCGCTTTTAGCGTGGCCATCGTGAAAACAATCACAACATACGAATCTATAATTGTAAATAATAAACAAATTGTAGAAATCATTTTTTAAAAAATCATGTCATATATTCCAAGTAGAGAACTTTTCTTCAAAAGTAAAAAAATATCTAAATAAAAAGTAAATATAACTATTTTTTGGGCTTTGCTATTTGTATTAAGGAATCAAGGATCTGATTTTTTTACTTCTCATTATAACTGTGATTTGTATTAAATATAAATGTTGCTGTTAAAAAAATTATTCAGCATCTCAAATGGACTAGACATTCATTGTTAGATGATAAGGTTTATTTGGTTTTTTACATTTGTAAATATTAAAAATAATACGAGATCTCAGTTTTAGATATAAATGATAATATATACGAGAAAATAATAGAAAACAAGTTTATCCGATTTAAAAAACAAATTTGCTAGAGAAAACTGAGTTGCAGTTTTATGGTGACAATTTATCGACGAACATCGTTTTGAATAAGTTATATATTATATTTGGATCACAAATAAAAGTGCTTAATTGTCTCAAGATCAGATAACACAACATCACTTGGTGACTTATGATAGTGGATAAACTAAATTTAGGATAAGAAATACCGTGTGAAGATAAACATTTGAATACTTCGAAAAAACAATTCTTATCTTGAGATTAAAAATACTAAAAGAATAATTGGAGGTAAGTATTAATAGTATTGGACAAATAAAGATTTAAGACTTTTCTCTTTCTACGCCGTTTCAAGGTTCGCTTTTGCAATAATTTGTAAAAGGCAGGTTTTATTGCTTTTTTTCAGATATACTATGATAGTTTGAAATATTCTATAGCTGAGCGGTAACAAATTGATTTAATTTTAGTAAAACCAGACCATATTAATTTTTCAAATTATATAACACAGAAAAAAGATATTTAAAATTAAACTTTTTATTTCTTAATGTAATAAATCTTAGCGGAATGTGGTAGTTTTGTTTTGAAGCTTTGCTATTTTCAACTCATAAAAAATTCTAAATAATTATATGTAAAATTACAGGATGCAATTTATATCTTTAGGGGTATATACGTATGTTGTATGTAATAAAAAAGGTCATCAAGTCAATTTGATTCGAATTATGATTATTAAAAATGCGGCTCTTTACAGTGAGAAAAACAGTATCTTCTATATAGGATTTAAAATACTACAGGGTGGTTAGAATATAAATCGATAAAGTCAGTATATAAATCGTGAGCAAGCTATGCTATCTCAAAATAAGTTATATTACACTACTGCTTGGACAGTTTAAAGAATAAATAACGTTCATTACGCTAAAATATACATCCGCACAATGGATATGGAAATGTGGTAAGTGTTTAAAAGTAAAAAACGTCAACATATCTTCAAACATTTAGTCTTATTGAAAATATCAATAACATATAATATAATAGTTTAAAACAATGTTATTTTTTTATTTTTTAATACTTCAGTAATTAATTTATTTTTACTTTGATTATTTTAATTCGTAAAATGTATACCAAATGTTTTTTAAACATTATAAGATATCTATTATTATTAATACTGGCTTAAATCTAAGTAATTGCATTGTTCTTTTAAAGCTTATGTAAAGTTTTATGATATTGTGATTATCAAGTGTATGAAAATATTTGCATATTTATATGTTAAGTTATACTCTGACTGCAGTAAAATAAAAAAATCCTATTTACAAAAGTTGAAAAAATTTAATTTTCAATTTCTAAAAAAAAAAAGAAAAGTTTGTTTGTTTGTTTTTGATAATACAAAATTTACCAGAATAAACAATATTGTTAGAATTAGGATATTTTATAAGTCTAATTAAAAATATATACATGGTAGCATTCTTCTGCTGTGAAAAATTATTTGTACCTTCTCGCAAATGCTAATGAAAAACTTTCCAAATCAAGAAGCAGTTTAATGGTCAAACTTTTAGAAGAAATAAAAGATCCTTTAGTAACCAAACTTTATTGCTTTTGAGAAAAAAAGTAATTTTATATTATAGTAGTAAATAAATCAAAGGTGACTTTCTTTAGGCGAGGTGAAAGTAACCAATTTTCGTCCAAGTCGTAGGAAGTGATTTTAGTTTTCTTTGTTTCTATAAAAGAATTAATTAAGTTTATAAATTTATCAAATATTCTAAAAAAAGAAATAACAACTTTATCTCAGACGAGGAGCAAAAATGGTACTATGGTTGGGAAACTTCTTGATATATACGTTTATTATTTCACGGTATACGACCGGATAATGAATTTAAAAACGTAGTGATTGGTAGACATAAAACAATATATTTATCATCAGTATTTTCGTGTAATAAGGAATTCATGTTATTATCCCTATAAATTGTAATTATATATAAAAAAAATCTTTATTACTAGAGATCGAGCTTTCTAAGGTTTTTCATTTAAAGAAAAAAAATCATGTAAAATAATTGTAAGTCTAGTCAATGCTGAATTATTAAATGATTTATATTATAAAGTGAAAGATTGTTTTACTTACTAATATGAATTAGGTGCGAAAAATATTATTTTTCACTTTTATTGAGGTTGTTGATGCTATAGGTTATTGAATTTAGAAAAATGTAAATAAAAGTACCTTTTGATTTTAAAAATACAAATTTATTCAATTGATCGAGATGCTTTGACGTAAGCCAAATATTTAAAATACGTAAAAAGGAAAACGTCAAACTGGAGTATTACAAAATAAACAAGTTGTATGTTTGTTTGTTTTTTGTGAAACCACACGACGCTGGGCGAAATCAAATAGATTTATACCATCTGTAGGGAGGGTTATGAATAAGCTTGAAAATACATTTCAGTTCAGTAAAAAAAAAAAAAACCTAACGAGTTATTTTCAGAGAACCAGGAAAAATCCAGGCCTATTTTGAATCCCAAAACACGTTCGTTATTTTTGATTTTTCGCGTATCGCTAACAAAATTTGCTTTTCGTCAAACTTCAAAGTTTGCAGTTGGTCTTGCTTTATTTTTGTAGTATTTTTGCATGCTACGGAATGCGGGTTACTTTTATAGATGTGTTTGATATTTTTAGAACGATGTGTACATTTTTTGTAACGCTTTCTATCATCAATATGTTCTCTTTGATATTAATATTTTAATAGTCATAAATAAATCATTCACAACCATAATTTGTTAACGTAAGTTAACTTTTAACCACGTGTTGTAAGGCGCTTCAAACACTAGGTTTCGTTTTACGTACGTCCAGGATCTTTTCAGATGTTACAATACTCAATTTTTTTTATAATTCATTAGTTCAAAGTGGGCTAGAGAGTGAATCGGTTGTTTAGGCCCCGAATCAGTTGAAATACGACCTCATGGTGTAGAGGGTTCAGAGATAGGGTCTGTTTAACTTACTTGGTAGACACTCTCTTTTTCCTTCTATATATATATATATTTAATTCTTTCTTTACTCTTTTTTTCATATTTTGATATGTTTTTAATATTTTTGTTTTAACCATATGTATACCTTGTTGCTAATGTATTAAACTTATAATTTGTAATATTACATCGTGTATAAATAAATAAAATAAAAATAACGACGAATTTTCAAAGAAACTTAGCGACGTTTGATCATGAAAGATGTGTGATTGATTTTTTCGGGCTTTATAAGTCCATTGTGAGCTTAATTTTGCTGTATTAATACAGTTGTCTCTCATTTATTTTGAAATTAGTTGTTATTATTATGTACAATACTAATTTTATTGTAGCCTATTAAAAGAGTTTCACGTGTTTGCTTGCACTTGGAGATTTTGTTTTACTTGTGAAAAAAATACTTAAAGACTAACAGTGTAGTATTTTATTGGAAATGTAAAATGTGATAATACTTTAAGTATTTTATATGAATAATGTCAGCTTTTAAGAGAGTGTTGAAAAAGCTCTTAAGAAGGTCGTGAAAAAATTGTATTTTTTAATTTGCGATTTGCGAAAAGTCTATTGTTGACAACATCGAGCTTTTTTATAAGTTTATTTAGAAAGATGAAAATCATACTCATCAATTAAGAAGTCTGATGAATAGTACAGACGTTCGTCGTTTGGTTATCAGCGGTAAGTTTACGGAAGGAGATGAATCGCGTAGTTGAAAATTGACTATGGATTTATGGTGGCTTTAATAAGCGACAGTGACTGGTGCCAGTCAATTAGTAAGTAACTCGTCCAAGGGGCAGGCACCCGTCTGCCCGCTAATGGGTGCGTAATTGGTTGAACGTTACGCGTCACGGTGGATTACGCGCGCAAACGTAGTCACATATCCCGGATATAAGGACGTCGAAAGAGTGACCACACGGTTTTTAAATGTAGTATATAATAATATTATTAAATATGTAAAAACATAAAACGCTGCCTATTTTCCGGTAGAAACTAATGACCTTATTTAATTCATCAACATCAATATCCATATGTTTTAAAAATGAATAGAATGATATTTTTTCATTTAAAAATAAATTGTAAGTTATGTTTCGATTATTCAACTGTCTTCGCTCATAAACGTATGTTCGACGGTAAGATAAGATACACCATTAAAGATTATAGAAATGTAGTGATTTTTGAGCTTCTTTTATTAGCAATACAATTTATTTTCTGGATATATCTAGATTTTTGTCCACATTGTATTTACTTTCTTACTATGAGTAAAATAGACAATAAATACTTTAAATGATTATTATCATAATTAAACTTTATATTACACAATCATACTATTATCATATCACAAATTATAAGTTTAACACATTAACAGCACGGTATACATATGGCTATAACAAAAATGTTACAAACATATTGAAATATAAAAAAGAATAAAAAAATAATTAATAAATATATACATATGGAAAAAAGAGAGTGTTTACCAAGTAAGTTAAGTAGACCCTATTTTGATTATTTATATAATAGCATTCATCTAATCTCACTTTCACCTAGGTAGAAGATGATATCCATACCCGAGGCAGTCTCGTTAAACATCACCATTGTTCTTCACATTGCCATGACTACTCGTAAGATAGTCTTGCATTTAGAAATGAAAACAGCTGATGGTCTCAATTTCTTAGGTAGTCATCAGAGACATACAGACCAATATTTGCAACAAGGGCAGAGTTATTAATAAGAACACGCAAAAGTCGAAAAAAATGCGTCGTCAAATACATATTCCTCCTCAGAAATGCCCAATTAGGGTGCTTAATTTCTTCAATTATCTGCAAAGGGTGTATTTTAATGCAGCATTTGTTGAAAAATAATGAAGTTCATATTAAGTTGGAGTTTTATATGTCATATTATTGTCTTTAAATATAACAAAAATACCAAGCAATGTGAATTTTGATATTTTTTATTATTAAAAGACTCTGTAATAGCTAGATGTGAAAATAATTCAAGAAGTTTAAGAATAAAACATCAACTCTAGAAGATTATTGAAAAGTTGGTTGCAGCCTAGTAAAAAATACATTTTAGAATTAATAGAATTTAAAATATTCCATTTTACATGAATAAAATTACTGTCACCTTATCACCGGACTTTATGGTCGAGAACACAAGTAGAATATTTGGGGCATATATTAAATAATTGATAATTTATTATTGTGCAAGTGGAAATTAAAACATATTGTTTATAGCAACGCTTAAATACTCTGGCTATATGTAATAAATGTGTATAATAATAAATGATTAATTAACACGAGTCTATGAGGTGTATAACTATTGTGAAATACAGTGTAATAGATTTTAAATGGTATATATTCAGTAAAAGATTACTCTTTTTGCAGACTTAATCATTTTATGATGATCTGCTATCTTAAATAATCCTACGAACAACCCTCGCCAGTTTTGTGGGCTAATCTATGCACGATTTCCGTTAGTATTTTTGACACAGAGTTTTCGTAAGCCAAAGATTTGAAAATACGTATGGAATATAAAAAATATTGAGAATCAGAGTCTCTTTTTTATTTCGTTTCTTATTCTCAGCTGAAAAAGTTGCAAAACATGATGTAACTGACAGATATTAAGTGTGAGTGTATCTTTCAAAGCAATATTTCATATCATGCATTTCGATTTTTTATGGATATTAAAAGAAAACTCCAAAAAAATCAAGGCTTATAAAAAGTAAATTTGTATCTATCTCATACAGAGTTTCCATATTGGCGTAAATCGATGGCTTAGTGTCAAATAGCTTTAACTACAAAATGCATTTTTTTTATTTGGTTATTTTACATTCTTTGCTACATGGTAATCAAACAGCCAAATGTCAATATTTTCTAGCCATTAATTAAATTGTGATAAAAATTCAGCTTTAATTTCATAAAACTGCCCATATTTGATACCAAAAATTCTATAAGCTGTTAACGTTTTTTGACACTGACTATGAACGCTGACACCGGATGTGATTGATTGAAAAATAGTAACACTAACACTTCCCTGCTAAGTAAAAATACACTGTTTTGCGTGTAGTTCCCAGAGTAGTAAATATTGCGTTTTTACTTAACATGGCAGAACAGGCGTTAACATTTTTGACACTGGTTGATGTCATAAATATTGTATCATTGTCCGTATTGTGTATGCCATTTAATGCTATGGATACTACTTTGCTACTATAATAACAATGTTAAAATACCTTTAAAGTAATGTGCATCCTTATTATTCTATAGGTCTAGTAAGAATTATATTTATTTATATAATATCAGACAACGTCCGATTCCGAGTAAATCCATATGGCGATATAAATAATCGTTTCTTATTTTTAATGAAAATTTTGTTCATTTGTGTCAATTTATTGATTAAATTATTTTTCAGTTACACGTAAACTACTTACGACGATTATATATAAATATGTTGAAAACAACTGTTAGCCTAGTAAGTCTGTTCTAGTCAGTCATAACCAATCAGTGTTATAATCAGTATCAAAAACGCTAACAGCAACTTTTCGCACTATAATATTTTTCATATATTTTTAAGAGCAATCATATAGATTTTAATATAACCGTGAGTAATATAAATTTAAAATACACATTGTATTGTAAAACCATGAATGATAACCGTTAAAAAAATATCTCGTTTGTTGAGTAACAAGAAAACAAAAAAGTTTTTTTGACTCTGCTGTAAAGTTGCACTTTTCGTAGATAGAGTTCTTTGACTCTAACCCATCGAAATAATCTCCTCCTTCAGAGCAAAACTTTTTTATATTAATCAAAAATTTAAAAGCTATTTTAACTTACATGAGTCAAAATTAACTAGTATCCCGGTAGCTGATAAATTAGCATGAGCGCTTCAGATACAGACATTTGGTTTGAATATCAAAGCTGTAAGATTTAAAAAATGTAACTAACTATACAGAATGTGTAATGAGAAATTAGTTGGCAAATAATGCTCGTGAAAAAATCTTTTATCTAAAACCCATGACACTGCAAATTATCTATTATACATATTACTGGGGTGGTCATTTTTACAATGTTGGTATACATATGCTCTATTTCATTCGGGACGTAAATGGTATAAACAAATGCGATAAAACGACACTTCTAGTTGGTAATTTTATAAATTTTCAAATAGTAATGGTACAAAATAAACATTTGTCATTTAAATAACTTCTTACATAACATAATATATAAAAACTAAAATGTATTTTATTACATTAAGCTGCACGATAATATATCTAACATTACATATACTGAAAAAACTTTCCTGAAAAGTTGAAGCTTTTTTTATACCTGTATTGTAATAGCGTAGCATTATATAAAATATAATATATGTATTTTAAAAGTACTTGAAAACTGCTATTATTTATTTTTGTAATGCTTTGAAAACTTCTTAGTTATCGATGTGAATATGTATAATATAATATGAAAATAATTTATTATCTGTTATCAATATATGTCGAATCTTTGATCAGATAACCAATTTCTGATTCTGAAAAATCGTCCAGATTTATTGTAGAGTCGGCTGTATTTGATTTGTTTGAATCGAAAGCAAAATGGAAAAGTTATTGAAATATCTTTGTCTGGATACTCGGATGTTGACATTTTTATTCTTCGCAGAAGTAAAAATGTCGAATCGAAAAAGATTGTCGATTCTTTGTTGTTGTGGATATCTTACATGAAATGTACAATCTGTAAAACCATTGAAACATGCAAAATATTGAAAAATCTAAATTCAATACACTCAGTATATTGTTGTATTATATTCTGAATATAACAGTTTGAGTCAAATGTAGTGTCAGCGTTTTATAGTCAATCTATTTATTGTTTAGTCAGTAACTTGAGTATTTTAAAAGCAAAAAGTTCTAAATGTAGGTATTGAGTACGAGCTTTAAGTCCTGTAATTAATTTTATGTGTATTTATATCTTTTTTTTTACAGATTTTTTCCTCTTATTTTCTCTCAACGTGGAATATTAACAGTAGAAAGATGACCGTATCTGATTGGCTTGAAAATTAATGCAAAAAAACCGAAATGTATATGCGACCATGCCTATCCAGATTCTGATTATCCTCTCACCAACTAACTGACATTTTTATTTAAAAACAATGATTTAATTTAAAACCATGAAAATTGAGCTTATCACTTCTTTAGGACTGAGAAATTCACTAAAATTATAATGCTATACACTATGAATAGTAAAAAAATCGCTAATTATAAAAATATTTCTTCTCCTACTAATATACTTAGATCTATTTCAATTTGCACGTACTAAGACTAATAAATTCTAAAAGGTTTAAATAGCTAAAAAAAAACTGTCTGCGAACTAATTGAAGATGCCACGGCCACTGTGTTAAAAAAAATACGATTTAAAAGAGAAAAACAAGAAAGACTTTAAGCTTTTGAGAAGGTTTTGCGGAAGCTTGGAGGCTTTTGCCTCTTGAAAGCTCTCACCTGTTTATTTAACGTCTTTACACAGAGGGTGTGTTTGATATCCTTGATTAAGTATTTAATTGCTTGTGCTTTTGTCACTGAAGCTTTATTGAAGGTTGCGTATCTGTCTTCGAAGAATACGCTATCGCTATTGATTTGACTATCTACAATTTGAATAACTTTATGAATGTTAAGTGAATTTTTATAAAATTTCTGTATCTTATTTCTATAAATTATTATATCATTATAATTAAAGTGTAATTATTATTTCTTATGTGAATATTATACTTTATATTTGATTGTATTATTATCATGCCAAATACTTTCATGCGATCACAATTGTTTACTTCAAGACAAAAAACCTCTGCGTTAAGAGGAAAGTTACATAATTATACTGAAATGGAATAATAACCGTGTTGCAGATGCCTCGTAACAGTTTCAATGTTACCCAAATCTAATGACCGTAGACCATGTTTAATTATATTTTACATCTTGTCAATATATATACCATGTTTGCTCCCAACTTGGAGCATTTGGATTTACATAATGTGAAGACATCCACTCCGAAAGTAGAGCATATGGATCTCCGCAATGTGAAGATGTTTTGACAGATCATTTTTTACAAGAATTGTTTCTCAGACAATTGTTCAACCCAATAGGCATCCATTCTTGCATTTTCAGATTTTAAAATCCAACAGATGGGGATTCAAGCCCGCTTTTCCCGGATTGTCAGCCACGCACGCTACCAACTACGCTAACCGGAGAGACCAAAATCTTCTGAATACAAATTATTAATTCAAGGCATTTGCAACATTGAAAAAATAAAAAAAGAGTATAAATATATTAAACAAAAATATGTGAGAAGTAAAAATCTAGCAATTAGTTTAGCAATATACTATTGTTGTTACTACATGATGTATTTGACAGAAAAAGAGTATACTTAGCCGAAACTATTGTGAGTGAAAAAATATTTCAAAAACACTACGTAATCAAAAGCATGAAGTAAGAATATAATAAAAATATGTAAATGTAAAATTAATTATTAATGAAGTGTAACAAGTTTATATTTTAATTGTTTCATATACTTAGAGAACATATTGTTATCATTATAAATAATATGGTATACCTTTAATGTCATATAATTTTCTAACTTGTGCCAAAAAACAATGCAGTTTAATTTTAAAAATTAAATTATAACCAATTTAATGAACACGGAATGTGTCACACAAATTTAATATTCAAAATAAAAAAAATGCAAAAAAAAATCACGTTAAAACTTCTGAAATGGTTGCAATGGCTTGCTTGTTGGCAAAATAAATAAATAAATAAAAAGTGGCTAGCAAATGCGATAAATTCAGGAAAATTTTCGCCTGCATAGAATAAATTTTCCGGCCGCGAGATTTCCACATTCATTGTGCGCAGAGGTTTTTAACAATTTAATTTGGTAACGCGAAAAACGATATGTTCTGCTTTGTTGGAAACTGGAAAATATAACGACTCCGACCGTAGTTCGTGCTTAATAAGGGTTTTTGCCAACGCACGTAATTTAAGTTGCATAATATTTCAAACTCTCATAAGGTACCTAAAAGCACCTACATTACAGCATTAAGGTATTTTTCATGTAATATTTACAAACAAGTTAATCATAGCAAAATACTTTGCTTCAACTCAGCTATACTCGCGCCTATTTGTGCGATGGTACCTGATCACATGTTTTTGTTTTGAATTTATATACTACTCTGCAAATTTTTTTATTGTAATTAGTTATAAAAACAAATAAGTACTATATTAAACCTCAAATAATATAAAATAAGCGTAAGAAATGAAACAATTACGGTAGAAACGGAGTGACGACATTCAAAGACAAATATCTTTTATCCACTAAGTTATTATATCTAACCGTAATGAATGCTCTCTCTCTTCCTCTTTAAGATGCAACGACAATTCAAATAAATGATTGATGCTACCCAACATTCATACCAATAACATCCAAAACGCACATGCCAGTCTTAGATTAATTACAAAATAGATATTTCTGTTGGTGTTAATCAATATTTGTATTACGTAATGACAATGATATTTTGTAGTAATGGCAAAAACCGCATTTTGATTTTTAAGTTGTATTTAATAATTTAAATGTATAGACTATTATATTAGTTATAATATCTCTTATTAGTAGTATATATATTATAAATAAGCTTTATTTGTACCTTTCCAACTGGTTAAGACTAATAAATAGTCAACAATAATTTGGAGACCTCCATGCTTCATATTTTAATTAATACAGTTTAAAAAAATCTCTAGTTTCTGATCCGTATTTTTACGGATAATGGCGTCCAGTAGAATTTCGTATTGAAATTAAAACCAAAACAATCATTATTTTAAAATACATTACCTTCGATATTTTTATCTTAAAGCGACCATCTAGATGAATTATCTCAAAATGTTAGTAGACAAACATATTGTTATTGCTTATGATAAAAGTTAATTCTCAATTTCTCTCAATATCAATCAAATAATTGTTTCAGAAAATATTATTCATTTTTTTTAAATAAGTTTTGCTGCTGACAATAAAATAGAGTGGTTTTAAATATTAATTAAGTATTTAAATAACTTTATTGCTATTATTTTTAAATAAATATAAGACTAAGTATGAGAAAGAATGTTAAAAAAATGCAATTAATTACGTGAAATAATATTCTTTCAGTGATAACGTTTTTTTAAAATATGATTTACAAAAGAAGGGATATTTATTATTTTTCATTTATGTAATAATACTGTGAATATTTTTTTACCTCTGTGTTTCGAATGTTGAAAAGACGCGGAGAGATCGCACCTGAAAGAAAAACAGAATCAAGTTAGTTCATTTACATAAACCATTATTATTTATGTTGTTTCCAGTACGGTTAGAAAATACAACCAAACAATACGGCAAATGAACATCGGTGCTCTTTACGTTAAATTGCTTTTTAATGAATGCCAGAAGTGAAATTCAAAAAAAAAAAACTCGGATGAATTTAATGATGCTGAAAAAATTACTATAGTTACAGAATGATTCATCTATAAATCTTCATGTTACAAAAGAATGTTATATGATTTTTTAAGTCAAATTAATTATTATTTCAATATCATTGTACTAGGTTAGGTTACGTTGTTTTTTGGCAAATTAATTTTACCAATGGTGTCCAAATTGCACTTAGTATATTTCCATGAATATTCTATTGATTGTAATTTTGCCTAATATTTTAAAGTAAAGTTTTATTTTCTACAGCTTCATTGTTTTATATAAACAATATTTTTATCAAATGAATAATACTATATTAAGCTATAGATATTTCTTTAACAAATATTATATTTTCATAACAAAAAATCATCTAAATTCTTTCACGAAAAAATATGTCATATCATAGTACTCCTTCAAAAAAGAATTAAATAGTTTTATAAACCTTAAATTATACAGTTTTATTGGTTTATTGTAACACTTTTATCAAAACTACGTATGCTTTAATAATTATTATTGACACAAAAAGAAAGCGCCATTTAACATCTTCTATGTTGCATGTAATAAAATGAAATTAATGAAAGATTTACGTAACAAGAATCCATTAAACCTCACAATGTTGTGACAATAGCGACAACATTTTGGAATGAATAAGTATTGAAGTTAATTGATCTAAGTGTTTTGTAAGTCAATATATTAGTGAGTAGATACATCTCCATGAAGAAGAGGTTTATTTTAAAGAATGGTATGCATATAGTATCATGTCCGCTCCGAAAGTTGATCATCTAAACAATGTAAAAAAGATCCACTACTGAAATAGAAAACATTTATTTCGATGTTGTCCGAATTAGGTATGAGTAGGATATTTCCAAAATGAACTTATTCCACTACGTATGTAAAAGGGACGGGTTTGAACAAATACTTCTTCTATAAAACAGCCACTTATCATGCAAATCAGTAAAACAATCAATTTCAAATATATTGTAAATAAGAACAAACATGTAATATGGCTATTTTATATAAAAAATACTTGTACAAAATATTTCCTTTTCAATTTTGTCATAACGAAATAAGTTCATTTCGGAAAAACTTCCCTCATATTATGTATATTCACTATTATATGTACATCTATGTACCATCATAGTAAAGCTGTCAAACATTTAGTTCTTTTTCTATATTTTATTAAAATTTCTGCACAATTTAAGTATCCTATTTTCACACAGTTATTTTACATGTCTAAAATAGCTTTTAGCTCCCCGGTTAGCGTAGTTGGTAGCGTGCGTGGCTAGCAATCCGGGGAATGCGGG
>JAGVSQ010003138.1:0-22458 GCA_022683975.1 Rhyacophila evoluta | reverse complement strand
AGAATAACGCACACTCTAGTGCACGCTAACCAAGGTCTTGGGAAGCTGCTCCTGGCACTTATGAAGAGCGCATCACGTTCGTTACGCCACGGTATACGTCCGCAAAATGGGTGTGGAGATGTGGCGGGTGGTGGAGGGGAAAGCAAGTTTCCTTTCTTTTACAGGTGGAAGATTCAATGTAATATATAAATAAAAATAGATCGTTAAAATTCATTATCCGTAAATTATTATACTATGCGTTTTCAGATTACGCCATTCTTTTGAGGTTTCCCACTATATAATTATTAATAAAACATTTTATTCAAAATTTTTATAAGACTCTGAAATCAGATTCGTTCAAAAATAGACTCTTCAAAGGAGCCCGTAGTACGTGACTGAATTAATACATGATAATATTGTCTCCTTCTTTTTTTTTTCATTATCATATCCGCTCGAAAGTCGAGCATTGGATCTGAGCAGTATGTAAAGGACCAATCTAGAAATTGAGTAAATAGATCTCCACATTGTCAAGACTTGACAGATTATTTTTTCAATCTAACAATCATTTTGTATAAACAATTAAAGAAAACCCATATGTTTATATATCTCTTCCAGTGTCCGTGAGGTTAGTCTGCTAAAACACGAGATTTTGGGCTCAAATTCCAAAGCTGCAAATTTCAACATATTTAAAAATGGAGAACTGAATGTCCTATAAGATGAGTAATTAGCTGGTAACCAATTCTTGTGAAAAAAATGAAAATAACTCCATGCGAGAATCTACATAATTCATTTATATAAAGCATTATCATACTTTTTAAACTAAGTTGATTTATTTTTAGGGCGGACTTTCCAAAAAAAAAAGCTTAGCCATGACTTCTTAGATACTCATCTATAACTTTTTACTTCTATTGTGTGTACACCAAGAAAGCCGACGTCTTTCAAGACAAGTTTCAATTTATAGAGAGATTATTTACATATTTTTAAAATCCTTGTGCTCCACTTTAAGAGAAGGCAGGGTACAGATATGAATATATTTTTATATCCAATATTTAATCAAAAAAATAAACATTAAATGTTTGTTTAATTAAATTTTACACTTTTGTATACTCTTATCTTTCTCTCTATTAATTGTATAAGTATGATTTTCAAGTATTTAAATATGTGGAGTCACGATAGTAACTTTATAATATAATAACGTGGAAACCAATAAAAAAATAGTATTTACTTATTTGAGAAACTTTCGATCCATGAAAATAACTTTTGAAAATGATAATTACAGTTACATTTGAATACGGACTTTCAAAAAGCATTCGTCAACCGGCAGCTTTTCGCGCATCCATTTCCTTTCCTGTCATGCGTTTTTTTTTCAGTTTCAGTTACTCCTGCAAGTCTTTGGGGACTTTTCCCTCTAACAATGGTAAGACTCTGCGAGGGGTAGACTGTTTATTTTTATATTATGATATCTATATAATTATTTTAAATAACAATGTATCTATATTCAACAGATCTTTTGTAAGCGTCTTTTGCTTTGCAGCCACAGGCAAAAAAAGAATTTAATAATTTAGTTCCTTATTAAAATTATTCACTAATGCTCCAATGGATATTGATTGTAAAACTATTTAATAAAAATATTAGGGACCTTGGTTTTAACTTTTGATATTTTTCAGCAATGTGCAAAACAAGCACCGCATAAGCATAAATTAAATATAACCAAAATTAAAACCTTCAAAAAACTCTTAAGATTATTATAAAAAAATGGTCATATTTATCTATAAATTTTCATATATTTTGGTTAGATTCAACAACGTTCTAATATTAGTCTTCCACAATACCAGGTAAAAGATCCATCAAATAAGTTATAGAAAAAGATTATAAAAGTTTTCTTATAGCTTTCTAATTTGAATATACGAGTAATGTTCGAGGTATTGTAGATATAAATACATCGGAGTGTTTATTTTTTCAATATTAAACCTATTTTCAGAATTTAGTTGTTTTTATTTCAGAATATTATTATAACCATTATTTAATTATTTTAATAAAAAAATTGTATCACAAAAAAGCGTCTGTCAGCTTAGGTTTATCTTTTGAAATATCAAGTTGATTTTTGAAAGTTTATATTTCATCAACACGTTTTTATTCCTTGAATAATGAATTCATATTAATTACATGACTAATGCAGACTCTATAAAAGTACACTATTAGGCCCCTAACGTTTTTATTACATGTATGTATTACAAAGATGAATCAATAATATCATTTAACTACGGCCGTACGATAGATTTTCTTTAAAATGCCGCCCTTCTTGCGTGTCGAAAATATTTTACCACTACTTCCCAAATATTATTTTTTTAGATCTCGCGCCTAAGTTTTACTGTCACTTTCTACTTTCGCACATTCGTCCAGAATTTTTTGTTCGTAATTTCTACTTTCGGACGTAGTATGTCACGCAATTCAAAAATATCGCACCTTCTCAGATAAGTTCGCCGCCTCACAATAACATTTTACACCCCCGTATGATTCATACGTCGGAACATTTATAAAGATTTCACTACTTTTGCCGCTCTTTACATTATGACGCCTGATGCAACCGCATCTCTACTTCAAAGTACGAAGAATATTTCATTATTTCCGAGAAATTGCTTTGTGAAGAGATTGTAACAATGACGTTAACCAAAGTTATGGTATTTTAATATTTTTAGTTATGGCACTGTGTACCTAAAGCACTGTTACGATTATTTGTCAGAAAATTGTTCGCGCGTAAAATATGTCGCACGCATTTCCCTCAGTCTGTTCGGCGACGTTTTAAATGTAAATTTTTATATGGAAATATTACATTTCCACAATGCATGTTCCATCAGTATGTGGAATAGAAAATTTCACCGGCTTATCTTTAGCTATTTTTAGAGTCGAAGGCGTAGTGCGGTGAATAAACCTTAATACACACGTAACGGATTTAAACCCGAAAAATCAATAATAACTGTAAATACATCTACTGATATTTAGTTTATTTTACCCATTTTTTCGAAAAATAGTAAATTATAAAATAACCATTTTTATTTAAACTATTATTTTCAATTTTTCGATAAAATGGTTCCACTACACATGAAGCTGAAATAACTGAAATTGAACTTGAAATTGAAATTGAACCCTTCACTGCGTGGTGTCTTCCATCAAGGTCCATCGATGTAAATTATCTTATATTATATCTATTTATACTTAAAATGCTGCTCTACCATAAACATCTTACTTTACCGACGCAATTTAGATATTTCAAGAAATAAATGAGTTTTGATTAGACAAAAAAATGATTGTTTTTAAATTAAAACGAGTTTCAGACTTATTTCTCTGATCGCTAGTACCCACAATATCCCACATATTTATAAACCTCACTGAGTAGTTTAATAATTAAAAACTATTGTTAACTTTTGAGATTTTGAATTTTTATTCTGAAATCTGTTTATAATTTATATATGGCTGAATATATAATAGCTTTGCTGCATGGTGTCGAATATTTTCAATTTGGATTATACTGAATCAATAATATATTTGAAGCGACTTTATGTTTAAATAAATTTTTGAAATTAAACATTCATAAAACATTGAGTATTTATTTTTAAATGCATTTAAAATTCGTGAGTTAATGAGCTTCACACGCTTAAGATGGTATGCACAATCGTTTGTGTATGATCATTATTATTTTTCCTGAAAACGGAAAATCTACTAGTTTTAGGTAATTCTATGTATAAACCATATGATTGGCCACCGTATCCACCTACATAAAATGAAATAAAAAATAAACCATTCATTGACATGGGATGCTTCAATTATAAGTATTGCTAAATATTAAAATTCTAAATTATTTAAAACTGTTAAATTTCCATATATGTGATCACTGTTAAGTTTTAAATAATTAAGAATTTAAATCAATTTCCATCAAGCACTATCAGTAAAAAATATCAAATATTAATATGGTCGATTTGACAAACAAAATGCATTGTGGGTTTTCAAATGTAATAGTTTATATTACAAAACAAAATTAAAATATTGGTACGTACAATTTTATCATCTATAAAATGTTGACAATAAAGTAATAAGCGATATAAAAATAATAATCAACTTATTCAATCGAAAATTAGTAATTCTAAGTAATGTTAGAAAGACTCAAGTCTGAACTGAATTCAAAGTATTTTTTTTTCAATGTATTACTCTCCGTTCATAAAACGTAAACAATAAAATAACAGTGTTATAATATTTTAAGTCTCCCCGGTAGCTAAGTTGGCAGCGTGCGCGCCTAGTGATCCAGGGAATGCGGGTTCAAATCCCTATAGTAATTGTCTGTCAAACAATTCTCGGGGATAATAATCTGTCAAGGCGTCTTCACATTGTTTAGATCCATATATGATACTTCTCTTTCGGAGTGGATATCTTCACACTGTGTAGATACATATGCTACATCTTGAGAGCGAACATGATTTAAAAAAAAAAGTTTTTTGACATAAGGTCACCGTATTTTTATGATCGTCCATGCATGCTTGCGCAAATTTTCATTGTCGAGTGCAGATCCCTAATACGATATATTATAAGCGTTAAATTCCACTTTATTCTTTCTTTTTTGTATTCTCTAGTGTAGTAAGAAAAAACCTAAAAAAAAGTTTTAAATCGATTTAAATAGTTTTTGACTTAATATTATACCAATGGCAATTTAAAGTATTTCAAAGTAATGGTGTTATTTATTGCATGAAAACTTTTGAAGTGAAGACAAAAGATAGAACAAAACATTCGAAAAACCAATCAAAGACGACCAAAGTAATATAAATGTAGATTTATATTAATTTAAAAGAATACTTCAAAGAGATATCCATTCTAACTCTGACGGAGACATCTCGATCTGAAATCTAAAGGACCCCAAAGCAAAAACTACTTTCGGACAAAACGTTTACGATTGTTCTAGTGTTAAAATTCTATGTCGAATGGAAATACATTGCACGGTAGACAGACTTGCTTTAATCAAAATTTATGATTTTCACTAACTTTCCAGACAATGTACAATTGATATTCAGAGCTAAGAAAACGGATTTATAACACTTGTCGTAAGTGCACCAATAACGTGATTATCTTCTTAAGCAATAACTTAATTTATTTCTCTATATATAAAATATGAAGACAATACTTAAGTCAACTAATAAAAGTGATACAAAGCAAATTTTGGAAATTTTTTATTATCATCTCCTCAATGTGAACCCACTCCACATGTATTGACAGATTATTTATCACAAGAATTGATTATCAGATAACTGTTTATCCAGTTCTGCATTTTTTGATTTTTTTAAAATCCAGCTTATGTGGGAATCAAACTCGCATTTTCCGATTGCGAGCGCGCACTCTAACCTCTCGGCTATCAAGGAGAAAATATTAAGTATAACACGCGTGCATATACAAAATAGATAGTTTAATGAAGATTTACATTCCAATTATACAGTTGTATTTAATTATTATCAAGAGCTCGAGCGTTGAACAGCCAATTATTTAATACATACATATATACAAACACACGAATATATTAATAAATCAATTATGATATTAAACATGCATAATATTCCGTATTCTGCTCGTATGAATTTACGAGTGATATTTTTGTATACTATATTCTCTCCCAAAGTGGAGCATATGGATCTACAGAGTATGAAGATATCCAATCCGAAAGTGGAATATATGGATCTCCGCAACATGTACGTCTTGACAGATCATTTGTCACGAGAATTATTTGTCAGACAATTTCTCATTAGCATGTATTCTTGTATATTTAGATTTTTTTAAATACAATCAATTGGAAATCGAACCTGCATTCCCCGGATCGCTAGGTGCGTACGCTACTAACTACGCTGTTGGGGAGAACTAAGTTATAACAATGGTATACATTTACTAGCACTAAAATAACATTCATTTTAATTTTCAAAATTATTTTTAGTATAAAAAAATAACAAATATCAATACTATGTGAAATAAAAACAATATTTTTAGCTTAGCATGAAATTATTTACAGAAATGTTTTTTCTTAATAGTATAATACCATAAATAAAAACGTAAAATAGACGCATTGTATTTTGGATTTACTTTTGCCGAAATAGGATTAAAGTGTATTATATTTTTTATAAGTCACTATGCAACTGAATCGAAAATGTTTGAACAACTTAATCTATTCGAATATAATAAACTGACATTTCAACAATAAACGTCGAAAAAAACCCAAAAATGTTACAAAAAAAAGTCAAAGAGTTCCAACCTCGTAAATATCGAAACGCTTAGGACCTCCCAAGCATAAAATAAAATAGTGACAAATTATGTATAAAAATGAGTTATGGCTCACCTTTTGTAGGGAAAAAATCAGTGGCAGTGAGATAGATGTACATAAAAAAGAGACAATAGCTGAGATTTGAATCACGATTGTGTGAGTATTATGTTTTGTATTATACAATATGTATCAAAAGTTTAGCCACAAACAACATCTGGAGGACATAAATTGGCTGCTTATATTAGTAGCCATATTAAAACAATAACGACTATTAAAACGTCCCAAATAATATATGTTTGCGCAAACAGTTTAAATTGTTTTATTTTAACATTAATCGTATTTATTTTTGATGTTAACAAATGACAAAACTATTCAGTAAAATTGAAGGATGCCGTTTTGTAAGAATGTAAAAATACTAAAAAGAAATTTATTACATACATCAATAATTCATTGCACTAACACTGTTATTATGGGGCTACGGGTGGTATGACTTCGTTCGAAACGAGAAGATAAGAAAACGGACCATGCAGCCACTTATCACTGAAACTGCGACGCTAGACCTGACTCAGGCACATATTGCGGATGCCTCGACAGAGTTTGAACGCGACCTGCCTATTCTTCAAGACGACTGGTCGTGGGCTGGAAGGAAGGCTGCTAAATACGATATTTAGAATGTATTCAGCCGAGTAACGGGATGCAGGTATGACCTGGGAGGAGACAAGAATACTGAAGGGCGACAGGGATTCTTGAAGACGGCACGTGGTGTCCACATGCAATTCTTAGGGAGGATATGGTGGAAGAAGAGAATTAGCATCGACAATTATTATTATCTATACTAGAAAAAAAAATGCGTGTGTATGTCTGTCACAAAATGTGAAATTTTCATCTCAATTCCACTGTAAATCATTTTTTTTTTTATAACTGCTATCGATGATCATCAAGATACTCGATATATTGTATACATACAAGTATTTAAGTATTTTTTACAGTAGGATGAATAAAATGGATTTGAGAAAATATTATGACTTTTAATATACTGCAAACAGGCAAAGCCTCATAATAACGGCATTTTAAATATAAATCGAGCTTGAAACCAGTAGATCAGAATGAAGTCACGCTGGAACCCATAAGCGATCAACAATAAATTTCTCTTCTTCTTCTTATTTCCTTTATATTTTATATTTTGTTTATACTCGTTTGTAATTCTCATATACCGGCTTTTAAAGCGAAATGTTTTACATAAAATTGTGAATAAATTCAGCTTGTCATTTATAGTATTCTCAATATATTAAACAAAAATATATATTTTTGTAAAATATTCATCAGAATTTCAGAAATGCATTTATACTGAGGATTTTAAGCAAACATTACACCCTATCAATGAGACAGTAAAATAATCTTAAAAACTTGGCTTAGAGATTATAGCTGATTTATATAAAAATAAATTGCATCCAGTTTAAGAACGGTACTGTTAATTTTTTTACTGTTTAATTTTTGGATTCGCGACATTTATTTTTGTATCTAAAATCACATGCATGGGTTAATATTTTTTACCGATTGTCTTAATGTTTCGTTGATGTAACGATATGTAATATATTACATTCATAAAAAAAACGTTTAACTGTAGAATCATAACATTAACTTGAAGTATATTTTTCGTTACCTGTTCAAAACGATATTAGGATAATAAAATAAGAAATGTTATAAACAATGTATTTTATTCCGTTCCCTGCCACGGTGTATATTAAACATCATAAAAGAAAATAATGAAATGAGATATAAAGAAAAAAGCGACTTACAAAGGCTAGCGTTTAGTGTTTCACGAGACAATCGCATTTAAATGATGGGCGAAATGATTTAAGAACGCCAAAGTGGGTTCATTTTTATTCCAGAAGAGAGCTTTATGATTTACGTATAGCCTTCTTCTTTACATAAAGCATTTTCAAGTATTCGTCTGTTTGATAGAGTTAATACATTTTGTAAAAGAGTATTTCAAATATCAGCGTCTGCATTTTGAAAAATATATTAAATATTGATTTACAGTCGCTTAACATGAATTCATTATTAATTCCGATGATTCTCGTCCAAACTCATCACTTACTTAATACTAAATGAGATTGATCTGTTTACTATTTATATTTAAAATTACGTTGCTTTACCCTAAGTAACAAATAAATAACCAAAATACGTCAGTATTAAAAGCTCACACATTACATCATAGATCATCACAGTAGTGTAATATGATACGACTTTCATCATAATATAAAGATATCTTCAATTTTTATTGGTGAATAGAAACGCTTATTAATAGTCAAAAGAAGTCTCATTAAAAAAATATATTAAATATTATATATTTTACAAGCCCCACTGTGTTTTAATAATAAAAGTTTATACTAATATGCACTTCTAAATAATTTGTTATAATTTGAATAGTTATGCATCATTGTTATTATATGCATATGTTTTTATAATATTTTCGCTCCCGAAGTAAAACATATAGGTCTACACAGTGTGAAGATATCCACTTCGAAAGTGGAGTTTACGGATCTCTGCAATGTGAAGAGGTCTTGACAAATTATTTTTCACGAGAATCGTTTTTCAGACAATTGCTCAACTCAATGGGTATCCAGTCCTGCATTTTAAATTGTTTAAAATCCGACAAATGTAGAATCGAACTCGCGTTCCCCGGATTTGAAAGCGCGCACGCTACCAACAACGCTAAACGAGGAGACAATTTTATTTGATATGGTATTATATAACATATTTTATCGAGGACGTTGTACGGTTGGCGGAAGAATTTAAAAAATGATTCGTAATATATTTATATGGTATAAATATTATATTATTAAAACACATATCATTGTAATCACGATATTTAATGACATTACAACTACATGCCTTCTAGCAGTTTTACTAATTAATGGTTTTGATTAATCTCACATAACTATAATATTTCGATACATATTAATGATGCTTTATATTGATACCGTCAAATTGATTTTTCATAAAAAAACAATTCTAGCTTAGCCGTATCTATTTGTCACTAAACTTTAATTAAAAACATCCCTTTCTTTAGAGTATAATATAACTCTGCGTGCTATATGTGATAATTTTTACGATATATCCAGATTTTTGAATAAAAATTCAATTTTCCTCAGTCGACCCAGATTGGTATTCGGAAGTATGGGTATGTAAATAATGCGTTCGTATTATTTTGAATAGAATAAACTCGCAGAAAGACATACAACAAGAACTGCGGTATTATAATAATAGAAGATTACTTCCTGTTTGAGCGGCTTCTGTATTTTGCTTAGATTAACCTCTTAACGTCGAACAGAAAAAGCCAGGATCGAAATTGCAATGCAGAAAATATTTTTTTCTTCAAGAATACTGTAAACTATTAAATCAGACATATGATATTATATTCATGTATTTATAATCCACGATTAAGGTATTTGGTAGCGTGCGCGCCTAGCATTTGGGGGAATGCGGGTTCGGTCCCCCATCTGTCGGTTTAAACAAATTTAAAATTGCAGGACTGAACTTGAGCAATTTATCTGACAAACGATTCTTGGGTAAAATAATCTGTCAAGACGTCTTGATACTGTGAAAATCTATATACTCCATTTTCAGAGTGGATTTCTTTACAATGTGTAGATAGATCCATCATATGCTCCACGTTGAGAGCAAACATGGTGTAAAAAAATTATAAAGCGAAAAATAATCTAGCGTTACAGTTTTAAGTTTTTGGTAGGCCAATTTTGTATCATATCGTCATTTGATTGTTAAAACCTTCGATGTTACAAAATTGTAATTTTACAGGAGAGTGAAAAAACTTCTTCTTATTACAATAATGCATATTACATTAGAGATTTATATTTTATAATTTATTTTATTGTAGGTGTTATAAGGAACATTTTACGTTTGATCAAACTGTACAGTATTATATTGAGAAATATAAAATGTAATAATTCTGTTTGGACAAAATTGTTACATCGGTGGTTTTAGTCACTTTTTTCACTCAGCGACGATAAAGGCTCAGACAAAATGTATTTTAACACGTTACTGATCATTTTTACCTTAACAAAAAATGATTTTTAACAATATACAATACAAATTTTGAAATATATAAACTTATGAAAGTAAGCTTATGAATGTTCGCATATCATTAGTTAAATAATTTTCGTTGGCTACAAATACGTAATAGAAAAAAGCCTAATGAACAAAAATGATGTGTATCCAGCATAATTGCTACACTATATTCTATTTTCTGATACATGTCATAAAAAAATGATGTATGAATACATATATGCCAATAGAAATGCCAATACGGAAATGAATGGTGATGTTTAACGAGATTGCCTCGGATATTGATATCTTCCACCCAAACGAGAGTGAGCTTAGATGAATGCTATTATATACATTATTAAAATAAGGTATGTCTAACTTATTTAGTAGACAATCCCTCCTTCCTTAAGTATTTTTTTAAAACTTCTCTATTTATACTTTCTTTTATTTTTAAATAATTGCCTCACTTTTTATGTGTTATCGTTAAATTTTGCTACAATCATATTAATGTCGTGTTGTTATCTTTTGTAATATTACAATAGGTGAAAAATAAATAAGTAAATATACCTCTTAATTGACATATTGTATTTGTTTACTCTCAACTGCAATAATACTTAAGAACTTATGAAATTAAATAAAAAAAGATTGTGATTAATTGTTGACTAATAAACAATATGTTAAGTGTCAAATTATAGAGCTATTGCAAGTATGTCAAATAATAAGAATAAATTTAATCAAAAATTTTCTGTTGCCATATAAGCGCTTTGTTTATCGCTGTCTAGTAGTAAAACTGTATCATTCACTGTAAGTCAAATATCCATGTCGATCGTTTTTTTTTTAATATAAACATCTACACTATTCGAAAGAATGTAAATAAGACATACCCATCAGCAGCGAAAGGTTAAGTCTCATATATTTCCCTTCACAAGTGTTCCGCACAGTTCAACCTCATAAGCGGTCTATGGGGCTCTTTATACGTCTTCTTTCCCATCCCCCGGCCCTGAGTACATTCATACACGTTTCTCGAACAAAATACATAGTTACCAGCAATTTATTGTGACATATAAAAGATATCCTACGCGTTTTCTTCATGTAGATTATTTATTATTACTCCACGCGGGATAGAATGTAAGAGTATTTTTTTTTGGTGTGTATATGCGATAGAAGAATAAACATTTTTCATGAAAACATAATGCCATATGTCGGCAACCTAGAAAACTCCGCTCGCGCACCGAATCATACACTAAAATCATTAAATTAATTATTCGTCGTAGTATTTTAACGAAGGTGGATTTAGCATACAACCGGATATAGTATCCATGGTATACAGTATATTGTAATTCTGATTTTAATCTGATCTGATTGAAGAATGGATCATATGTGTTTTTCTTTCTATCGTCCCAATATCGCGACTTTAATATGAAGTTTCTTGTACATCACGTGACAATATACTTAAATGAGTACAAATCGTTCAATTTGTAGCGAATTTCGCCACGTAAAAATGCTCAAAAGAACCGTATATTATGCTTTGAGAACAGATGTTTCCATCGAATACTGGTAGTGAAGTGGACTGACTTCGTAAAGAGCACGAAGATAAGGGAATTGATGAGACAATCCCTTGTCACATTAAAAATTATGTGGCACCGCTGGAACTGGCCAAGGCATATACTAGGGATGCCTCGGAAGAGCCTGGCTCCTGCATGTCTCTTCTTGCAAGATGGAAAACTGTTGCGTACTATCTATAGATGTACTAAGTGGAAGTAAAGGGTACCGGTATGGCCTGGGAGGATGCGAGCCGACTTGCGGTTGACAGAAAATCCTGCAGGCGTCACGTGGTGCCCATATGCTCCGCATAAGAAGTGCTTATGACAGAAATAAGCACAAGCCATCCGAATAGAATAATTTAGTTACTTTATGTTCACACTTAAACATACTATATTTAAATATAATACAAAAATATAGTACTGTTGCACTTTTTATTAATAATTTTATACATAGACTAAAATCATTTTCGCTATAAGAAGTTAATCTAAAAAAATTATTAATAAAACTGTTTTTGCTCATTTTTTTTTTAATGAAAAATTAATTCAATCAAATCAATTAGAAAATACTAACGAAATTTAATGAATATAATAATGAAAAAAGGGAGAAACTTATTAATAATAATTTTGATTTAAGACATATATATCTAATATTAATTTAAGTAAATATTTAATAAACATGAAAATGTCTAAACTTAAACAAATGCATATTTTATCATAATGGTCAGCAAAATGCTTACGAGGTATAAGAGCAAAAGCTGCGGCATAGTAGAGACAGATGGGTTAAACTGTATGAATAATTAACAGAAGATTTATCCCATTTGAATTACTTTGCTTCTAAATATGAACATTCGCTTTGCTCTCTAATAGTGAAAAGGCCAATGAAGAATATTTTGTGGCCAAATATTGCATTGGAACATAGAATAAAAATAATATATAAATAATAAAACCTAGAAAGCTTTGAGCTTAATTACCTGAATTTACTTGAGATTGATCCAAGCACATTCTTTATTCAAATTAATTGTATTCATTCCATTGCAATAAATATATTTCAATATTGCCAGATACAATATTTTAGTAATGTATTGATCTTCAGTAATGATGTTGAAAGCTTGAATTAACACCACTAACTTAAAGTAGCAGTTCAAATAATATACATCATTCCACTTAGGAGAAGTTTTGTGTGAAACATACAATTTTTTTATAGTATGAAAGAATACATTTCGATGTAAATATTGCATGTTTATTTTAATTATTGTTGTTTAAAAAATTAAAGTTGTTTAAATTATTCACACAATTAATTTATAAATAATATCGAAAATAACATGGCGAAATTTCATGTTTCGACTATTTATTGTTTGGGAAGAGTTTATGTGACAGACATACAAACACGACATGTACGTTCTGCTTTATGATGCAATTATAAAAACCTTAATAAAAAAATAATGGCATCGACAATTGATCGTACACTTAGTAATAAGTTTTCGCCTATTTCTATAAAAAAAATATATTCGTAAAAGGTTGCCAGCTGCCCTAAACAATACAAGTTAAAATAACTTATGAATGAAAAATCTCATTTATGGGAATGGTCCAGAAATCGTAAAGAGCGGACCGAAAAAACCAGAACGAAAAAGGGTCACCCGGTGATTTATGTTCGTGGAACGCCGTAAAATAATGGATTTTTTTCTATACTAGACTAATATTATAAATAGTAATAAAATATGAAATAGTTAACAACCTACGGCCAGGGGGGTGGCATTGTGCGCCGATAAAATATGAATAATTATTTTATATTTTTAATTAAATTTAATAAATACTTACATACTAAACGTTGATATCAACGGAAGTCTCGATCGTAGATGTATTTATGAATATTCGATAGTTGAAACTTACCTGAAACAGGAAAAAAACATATTAGTATTCTTAACACTCAATAAGATAGATAGATTGAGAAAAAAAAGTAAAACATGTTTATACTAATTAAAATATGATTAAAACAACAAATTAAAATCTGACTCTGCAGCCGATATAGTGCTTTGGTGCTGAAAATCGTGGGCCTGTGCCGCATAACTACAAATAAATAAAAAAATCAGAGATACAAGATGAGGTGTCGAGTAGGTTTAGCGATTAACTGACAATCAGTTTTCACAAGTAATATTTTTCAAGATAAGATTTTATTTTGCAAACATTTATTTTTTTTGTTGAGAGATTACACTCAATGTAATTGAATGTCTATAAAATTGAATGAATTTTATTTTTATATATACCATGTTCGCACACAACATCGAGCATATGGATCTACACAGTGTGAAGATATAAACTCAGAAAAAGGAGAATATCGGTATCCGCAATGTGAAGACGCCTTGACAGATTAGTTTTTGCACTAGACATCCATTCTTGCACTTTCGATTTTTTAAATCCGACAGATGGAGAATGAACCCACATTCCCCGGATTGCTAGGCGCTCACGCTACCAACAACGCTTCCAGGAAGACGCAAATAAATAATAGATAATTGTATAATATGTCGTCAAGAAATCGATATCAAGTAATAATTAATTTTGTAATTTTTCACGTGCATTTACATTTATTTATAAATTATATAGTTAAACAAATTTTATGAATTTCAATATTTAAACTATTTTTTAGGCCCTGAAGAATTGATTTAGAGATCTGTTTTAAAATGAATTGTTATCAATTGATTCATTAAACACTTTTTCGAAAACGTTTACTTTGCTCATTACGATACAAGTAATAATACAGAAGAATGCATTTCTTAAATATAATATAAATGCTAAATAATATATAAAAAGTATAAACAATATTCAACAAAAAAAAAAAACAATCAGGATAAAAAAACACGGAGAAAAAGAAATACAATAAAAATAAATTTTAAAGAAAAAGACAATACTTTGCCAAGTTAAAGGAAAAGGTCGACAATATCCATTTAATTCGGCGCAGGTATCTTCGCCATGGGGTTACGCATCCAAACAGTCTGCAGGAACAATAAAGAACAAAAGCCGTAGGTGTTCGATTCCATTAGGATAAAATACATAATATAAAGAAAAGAATTTTTGATAAGCAACTTTTGTTGGCCGAGACCTCATACAACAAATGGACTTTGTCGTGTTTTACCTTTTGCCCATCGCTTTTTGATGCTGTTTTATGGATCACTCATAAATATAGCCCGCGTATAAAGATGTAATAATGATACCTGGATTTGTGAATGATATTTATGAAGCAAGTTTTTTTTTATTAATATCACGAAGAACCACAAAAAGAAGGAATAGATTTTTGTTATATCCGAGATTTATTGGCATATTTTTATTGGATGCAATCAATAATGATTTTCAATGTATTGTTTCACCTATCCACTGAATAAATAAACTCAGCTTTGGAAATTGAGCTTTCAATGGACTTTTTTCTCGAAATTATTTTCAAAGATTGAAGCTTTCATAAGCTTCTAAAGATATATTTTAATGACATTTTTATATAAGCTTATTAATTACGTACGGAAAAAGGCTATGAATGACTCTTGTATTATATATACACTACGATAGATGCAACGGCGGTAGAGAGACGACAGCAGAACGGCAAGCAAAATAGCTATAAATAGGTTAGTGAGCGTGTCATAAAAACTTTTTCACTCACTCACTCAACTATTTATATCTATCCCTGTTACCGACGCTCTGCTGCCGTCGCTCTACTATCGTAGCGCCGGCCTAAAAAAGCAAATATTTTATCATTTATTAAATTGAATACTATTCGCTATCCACAGTTTCCTAATAGTTTTTGCAAGCCATAGTTCAATTTAAATTAGATACTTATAAAAGCTCATCTAAGACTGCAGTGTGTTTTAACTATTGATTATACTCTATAAACTTCCATATCAATGATTTTAAACGATTTTCTGCAACTTTTGTTTCTAGGTAATATTTATAAGATAGAGATTTTAAAACATTATATATTTTGCTATTCCAGTTGAGCTTTAATTTTTATTTCACTTATTAACATATTGTACTTTGTAGTAAAAATATTTACTCACTTAATCATATAGTATAAACATATTAAAATAAAGTGAAATAGGCAAATTACATAGTGCTTTTGTTCTATATATAGTAAATCATTGTTTTAATTCTACTACTTTTTTGTGGTTTCCTAATGTAGAGTTTTATAATTTATTATGACTTTTTGTAGCACCCAGAGAACTTGAGATATTATGCGCTCTCTATTAGAATAATATATTTACATGATGGTGAAAACTATTGGAAAGTAACAATTGTAGCGCCATTGGAGCCCAAATATATGTATGCGATATTGTTAAAAAAACCTACTTTATAAAAAATACATTAATTATCAAATTGTACAAAAGTTGAGGACAACCCTTAAAACAGACAATATTTAAACGTCAGTTAACTTTGGGACATCCTATATAATAAAAGGCAACTGTTAGTGCTTCTTCGAGACAAGTAATATTCCTACTTACCACAACCAAGTGTTATAATAATATCACAGCCTTACAACGTATCCCTAACTTTTGCTCACAAAATTTAGCATTATTATGCATCCATAAACAAGAGAAACTTATTTATAAACACGTGAAGTAAGCTAACCTACCTCATCCGAAGTAATTGCACGGTATACACTGAAATTATGCTTTCAGGGCTGTGCTAAAACATAGTCGATTATTTTTTATACACTCGACGATTATGATAAAGCTATCAGTGTTTAAGCACTACTTATTGGCTATTAATAAAGCATGTTGTTACCATAAACATTTAATTTTTTGGTTATAAAATGACGAGCAATCAATCAGCGATAAAGAAGTGATTGGACGGGATATTCAAAGTTTAAGATGCATAAGTACTAATCCCACTTTTACAGAAAGGAATCCAAGCATAGTGACTATACGAGTAGATGTACAATAAATTTAGTTGAGTAATTAAAGACTCACGCTCATCAATATATCCACACCGAGAGTTAAAGGTATATATAAAATATACATATCGACTGTGGAAAAGAAAAAAGACGTATGCTAAAGAGGAAAATTAATTAGGCCAATGACTAACAACTTACTATTAAATAACAATTGACTATTAAATGAGTCTACAAACATACAACTCCACAATTTTGAGACTCTCCTCCTACTAAGCGAACGATAACCAACTTTTTGTGTATCAAATATTTTTTTACCATAATTATTCACACCTCCGTTCAGACTTAACAGACCATCTATGAGTGTTATTGATTGTAAGATGTATTAAACTAAAATTGTTTAACAATTATAATGTCTAAAGCAATAAAAAAATCGTTTATTTAAACAAACGATCCTTAAATTTTTGTATATTTTTTATAATTAAATAATTTAATTTGCATGTGTATACAAAAATAAATTAAATATTCTTCTCATACTGTCTGTTAAAAATGCATATATAAAAATATTAAGAAATACATAAATAACATAAAAATAATCATATATATATATATAATCATCAATATAATTATTTGATAATTTATAACTAAAATATCAAATCAAATGATATTTTGGAAATGTACAACACTGAAACTTATCAAAGTAGAATTCAACAATACCGGTTGCCAAATAAATACACAGAATAACACTAGTTTCCTGCCTCGATAAATTGTATTGTGAGAGAAGACTTCAATTGTTGGCAATAAACTTTTTTTCAACGCAAAGAAACTCCTACAATAATGACGTTCAATGACTATCCATTTCTATCCGGCCATTATGCGTTACAGCCCTATTACGTAAATACACCCTTTGAGCAACTACAATATATCAAGACCGTGTGACGTCACAAGGAGTTAGGTGGTGACGTATTCACAAAGCCCTAAGCTTTACTTAAGTGAACGCTTTTTTGGCAATGCACTTTGCAAATGAGCTTTTTCGAGTTCATTTTGTAAACGTTTCGCAAGTTTACCCCGGAACTTAACCCCAGTTTAAAGTAATATCATGCCGGATGATTTGTTTGTTTATTTTCTATGATCAAAAGCGATTAAACGAACTTAAATATACATCCACGTTAATACTTTATATGGGAAATTTATATTTTTAAATTGTAAATATAATTTATAATATGTCTTATTTCGCCATACATACCTGTTTGCAACAACAACTTTAACATAATCATCATTAGTATACAAGCAAGTCAAAATTATACTCTTAAATTGAATTATTATAATATGTATTTAATATAATAATAGTTATCTTTTATATATACATATATTTTTTTCTTACCACATCCACTGTGAAAGTTGTTCATATGGATATCAACGGTGTGAAGATATCCCCTTCATAAACGCAGTAGGTATATGGAGATCCACATTTTTAATACTTATGTTGACAGTGTTTCTTCTTCCATAAATTGATTATTAGTAAATTTTCCAACCCATCGAACATACAACATTCGGTTCCAAAGCCCGCACGCCAACCTCTACGCTATCATATTTAATAAACTATTTTCCCCTATCAGTAGCAGAGAGGATAGCGTACGCGTTTTGTTTCTAAATATTAAGAGTTATATGCAAGAAAGAGCTAATGACCAACGGGTTGATCAATTGGCTGACAACTAATTCTAAGATAAAAAAAATATTGAGACAATTTTTCACACTATATATATCTGTATATGATACTCTTATTTTAGAGCGGACGTGGAAAATAAAATATTAGTCATTGACAATTATTATAATTATAACACATTTATTTATATATTTTTTTTAAAGATTACTCTTAATTTCGCTCATAAAAAATTTACTACCATAATACTATGCCCGCCCCGAAAGTGGAGTATATGGATCTAGAGAGTATGAAGATGTCGAACCCATAAGTTGAGTATATCATCCAATTGCTCAATTTATTAGGTACCCAGACTTAGAGTGTAAAACAAAATAATCCAGCAGACGTAGAAATCGAACCCGCATTCCGCGAACTCAAAGCGCCCAAGCTAATCTCTCGACTACCTTGTAAACGGTATAATATTTTAATATATATTATAGATTTTTTTAATGAAAACTGTTTTTATTAGTTATGAATTGGATACCGCTTTTCAAAACAATACCGTATGTCGTATTTGAAACAACCAAATGCCGTACATTTCAATGTCACATTAATATAATTCTGCACATATCACAAACTGCCATCGCAAGCCACGAGAATTAATTAGTGAAAATGTCTTATATACTAATAATACAATTAAATACAGGTGTACAATTCTCTGTACGGTGTCATAAATATATTCGCTTGTGTGTATTTTTATCTTTTTTAGTTTTCTTTCCTTCCGTAGCTTTCTAGTTTTTTCAACTTCTGGTCACGTACACAAGCCGTGAACGTTTGTGTGACAACACTAAATTATTATACATTTTTAGCAAACACTATCTTACTAAAGAAGCTGTCACAAGATGTATAGATCGCCTACTTTTATATAAAACTCCTCTGCGACAAAACGAAATATGTCTTTCATATTTCACGCCGTTTTTTCCTATAGCCTCCGGCAAAGTTCGGTTCACTAAGTTTAGTATGCCTTAAAGGTTCCCTTTTATTATTATTAATTTCCTCAACCCTGTCATTTGCATGTCATACAAGAAAATACCACAGGGGACCCATTGTCAAAGAACAAGGGAAGTTGCAAATTAATAAGGATTCACAAAAAACCATTTTAATTATCAGCTGCCACAATACAATCAATTTTGTCTATTTTAAAACCCAATCAAAATTACGATAACAGCACTTAAGATATTTTAACAACGTTTACTGAAGCTAGTAAGTCAATTTTCATCGGTAAATTATTCAATACAATCAATATATTTTTTTAGTTTAAATGGATTTCTAGAATACGATTTTTTAAATTTAATGTTTTACCGATTTACAAAATAAAAACATATCAACATCAACTATACGATGATTGATAAATGTAGAATATCATATCTTCTTCTTATACCATGATCGCTCCCAAATTGGAGCATATCGATCTACACAGTTCGAAAGTGAAATATATGGTTCTCCCTAATGTGAAGTCGTCTTGTGAGATTATTTTTCACTGGAATTGTTTGTCAGATAATTGTTCAGCCCAATGGATATCCAGTACTACATTTTTAGATTTTTAAAAAGTTCGACAGATGTGGGAATCCAGTCCGCATTCCCCGGATTACTAAACCTGCACGCTAACTTCTTCGCTACCAGGGAGACAATATTGATTATATGTTTAAATATTATACGTAGATACTGGATATATATTTATAGAGTGTATACATTTCTTTTTTTATTGATTTTTAACTTCTTTCTATTAATCATTTATCAAAAGTATACTATCAATTTAAAAAAAATGTATTCAATATAATCATTTCCTAATTTATATTCGATTAATAATTTGATATAAAATTATGATTTTATTAATCAATTAGTATGATTGATAACTATTTCAGTTGCGTAAATAGATAGTCCTGATAATGGCATTTTAACTGAAATTTCCACTAACAAAAGTTTTTAACCTGTATCTAGTAAACGATATTTTTAATGTGGCAATCAATATCAAGTAATTATGTAAAATAATATTCTAAAAGTATTGTATTGGTGATATAAAAAAGATTTAACAATTTATTTTGTATGAAGTTAGATACGCGAATTGGATGAAAACATATGATCAAATACTGTCATCAACATATTATACATTAACATATAAATCAATAGCATTATAATATTATTTACAATTTATTAAGCATGCCCGGCAAACGTCCAGCTGCTTGCAGTCCAGTACACAGGGCCAAGACTCTCAAGAAATTTGCCTGAATGTGGTGGTTTAATTGTTAGGGATGGGGCTAGGAGTCGAACTAGAAGACGTCCCAATCCGAATTGATGTACCGTGATTAATAACATCGTCCATGCCTGCCACGGCTAGCAGAGATTCTCAAACACTGCTATTTTATAATAATCAAATATTTTACATGAATTGTTAATATTTTTTTACACTATATCTGACATAAAACACAATTTACTCTATAAAATCGTAAATTAAAGATGTATCATTTTAGATGATACACGTACATTAAAAATAAAAAATAATTTGATGTCACTTTAAATTATTTTTATTAAGACTGGTGGAAAAAATTTAGTTTAAAATGATATTTAGAGAGAAAAAAACAAAGCCTTTATACCTTTGTCTCTGTTAGAAAAGAGCATTTAAAACTTTAGAATATAGCGTAATTTACAAGCACAAATTTTGTAAATCACTGCAAACAGTGATTACATATATATATTGAAAAAATGTATTAAAAGAAAAATCCTAACATCAATTTGCCGAAATAACTGTAGACTGATAAAATATTTCACCATACAACTAGACTTAAAATTAAAACATCATTAAATAAACCCAATACTGTTTTCATAGTAGTAAATTATATATTAAAAAGTAAACATATAAATATACCATGTCCGCTTTGCCATCGGAAAAGATGACCAGTAGTCATGCTAATGCGGAGGGCAATGCTGATGTTAAACGAGATTGCCTCGGATATTGATATCATCCACCTAGTTGAGAGCGAGCTTAGAAGGATGCTAATATATACAGTATCAGAATAGGATCTGTCTAACTTACTTGGTACTCTTTTACCTTCTGCATATATATATTTGTTGTAATTCTTTCTTTATTCATTTTTTAAATATTTTAATATGTTTTTGATATTTTCGTCATAACTATATGTATATTGTGTTGTTAACGTATAAAACCTGTAATGTTAAATGTAATGAATAAATAAATAAAAATTACCACTCCAAAAATGTAGTATAATTATGCATTTCTGTATTGTCAAGATGTATGTTAATCAATTTTTTAACACATCAGACAGTTAATACTTTCTCTTTCATTTTTTTTTAAATTCCAGTGGCTGTGAGAATCGTACTCGAAGCTCTGAAACGCGTTCAGTTATTTCTCGGCTACCAGTTACAAGAAAGTAAATTTGTAAGTTTGAGAAAGGCTGCTCAGCCGATTCTCTTTCAGTAAGTAAGTACACTCCTTTTCCTAGTATGGCTTTGGATTTTTTTTTGGTCTCGCAGAAAATGTTCTTTTCTCTTATGAGATATTGCGTATTAGCAAAGTGGTCACGATATATCACTCCAAGCGGAAAACTGCTTCTGATTTTGAATTGACAACTAAAAAAGGACATCGCATAATAGATAGACTTTTAGATTGAAGCCATATATTACGTCATTAATATCTAAAATTAGTAGACGAGACATACTTTGTGAAAAACATTATGAAAGGAAAACCACGTCGTCTATCATCTATGTCTAAAATACTTATAAAAACTTGTCATTTAAAGTATTTTGTATACCGCTGTTTATCATAAGATATGCTTTCTATTTCACTTACTAGATAAATTACGTCTGCAATAAACAACGGTCAAATCAATAAATCAGACATTTTTAAAATACATACAGCAAAAAAATATATTTATTAAATTTCATTAACCTTAAAAAATACAATAGATTTATTGAGTCTGCTATTAATTACAGGGCTGTGGAGTCGGATGAAAATTTACCGACTCCGACTCCGGCTTTATTTTAT
>JAGVSQ010003137.1:0-22458 GCA_022683975.1 Rhyacophila evoluta | reverse complement strand
CCCGAAAGAGGAGTATATCGATCTCCGCAATGTGAAGACGACTTGACAGATTATTCGTTACTTGGTAGTAAAATACAACATATTAATATGTACAATCCTTAATTGTGATTTTTTGTTTTAGATATCATTTGAAACAGTAAATTCTTTAGATTTACCACAATATCGTGTATCGTATACAATATATATGTCCTACTACCTATTAAGTTAGTTTTAATATACGTAAATATACATTTTCTGTAAGTTATGCGTACTTTTGTTAATTTTTGTAAACTGATCCAAGCGACATCTTTTGCTGTTTGGGACTTTGGATGGTATGTTACCGAATTCTACAATATTAGTGTTGATGATAAATTATAGCTATAAGTAACGCTGGAATTTAAATAGTTAACAGATAAGAGGAATTATATGTCAAAAAAAAACTAGGTTAAAATTACATAAATGAAAGTAGATAATGTTGGGGTTTTAAAAATGTACATAAAACATTTCATTGAAGTTTTAGAATGAACTATATCAATATACTCATTTTGACATTCTAACAACTTTTTATATTATTTAAATATGTATATTATCTAGTACATAAACTAGTTCAAAATTTCATTGAAATTTGGCCTCACTTTTTTGACATAGAGCGAGCTCCAATTTTGAACAATTATTTCTATAGGTTGACAAAAGTAGGTGTAAAATCGATTAAATTGCTCCATATATGTGCTTCAGGCGTATTTTTTTATGATAAAAATCGACCGTAATATTTCTCGACATAAATACCCAATCCATCAATGTAAAATCAATATTCAGAGCCAAATGAAATGTTTATTTTAATTCGATGCTTAATAAAGCACCTTATAGATTTACCAGTTGATTGCAGAGATACACCTTTGGCGGAGCTGAACCTTCGACTATGATCGATTGAAGAGTCGTTTTCAATTAACGGCCCTCAATTTTAATTGGCACATGGCAGTGCATCCAATAATACCGAGTTATCAAGCATTTACTAATAAATTTTTTCCATAATTTGCATTAATTACTTCAAAATACAATTCAATTAATTTGAAAACAGTGATGCGAAATACGAACCAGTAAAACTCAAAAAATTATAAAAGTCAGCGTAATTTTTAAAAAAGTTTTCAAAAAATTCAATAGTTTATAATAAAATAAAGCTTTTGATATCTGTATATAAGTATTTGTGAATGTATATTCTATTTGTACTAATAGTAATTTGACGGATTGACTTTTTTTTTCTTGAATTTTTTTACCACTTTTCTCATAAAGTCAAAATTCGAAGAGCTTTCACTAATGTTCCAACAGCATCGTTCATACTTTGTCACATAATCGTCTTTATATGGACCTCGTTTCAAATGCACTTTACTCGTATCGTTCAATATCAGTTTTTGTTTCATTATTACTGATACAAAACTTGAATTGATTAAAAATATAGGAATACTGCAAAAACTTTTATTTTGCCATGTTTTGTCATCTTATTGATTACACTGTAGCTGTAAGTGGATGATGTAAACGCTTATGAATCGATTGATCTAAATTTTTGATTGAATTCATTTGGTTTTCAATCCGAATTTGTATACAAAAGTGTATATTATAAAAATACGCTTAGTCGTAATATGAATGCATTTCTTTATAAAGAATTAATCTTGAACTGTTGTAAATGTGTAATTTGAAAAGTTCTACTTATTGAAATAATAGTTTATAAATTATAATTGGCCTAGTTTTATTATTACTGGTTATTTTATTTATTAATATTAAAGTAATTCAAGGTATTGTAGGATCTCTAGTAACGCCACTGTCACAAATTCGCCAGGTAAACAAGTGAGATTTGAATCCATAGCGAGACCTTGATATGAAGAAAGATAATATCGTTTGACGCTAAAAGCGATTTACAGATTGTCAATATTGATAGCGATTCGAAAAGTGTCAAAGTTTGCTCGAAATGATTTGGATACTTTTGCCTTCGAACACTTTTCGACAAGAAGTCAATTTATTGATGTTAGAAAAGTGATATTTCACACAATAAACATTTAATGAGAAATCAGCGTATATACAACAAATATAGTGTACAGTCAACATAAATAAAAAATATATATTTATAAATATTGTATCTTTGCACAAGAAATTTTTTACTTCTGCTTCTTTCATGCCATGATTCTTTACTTTCCAATATTTTATATAATGGCGTCAATGTTTACATTCCATCTCAATTTTGATTTTCCAGACTTCCTATATCCTTCCGAGGCTGCGTTATAGGAACAGCGTTTCCTGCATCCCCAGATGTATTACCTTTACGAAAAGCATCTTACTATAATAAACTTCATCATTATTATAGCTGCAAAAAGGTAATTGAAATTTTAAACTTATTTCATTCTCCAATTGCTAATTTCTACCGCTACTCAACATCGAGAGTTCAATCATATAATTTACACCAAAGACTGATTCATGAAAATAGTTTTGGATCAGCAAATTTTATACTTCTTAGATGATTCAATGGAATTTTACCGTTTATAGAGTTATATACAATGTTATACTATATTTCGTATTGTCTCCCCAGTACCGTAGTTGGTAGCGTACGCGTCTAGTAATCCGAGGAACGCGGGTTCGATTCCCCATCTGTCGGATTTTAAAAATGAAAAAAAAATGCAGGTTGAACAACTGTTTGAAAAACAATTCTCGGGAAAAATAATCTGTCAAGACGTCTTCACATTGCGAAGACTCATATACTCCACTTTCGGAGTGGATATCTTCACACTGTTTAGATCTATCTATATGTGCCACTTTGGGAGCAAACATAGTATAAAAAAATATATTTCGTGAAGCTGATATTTAGTTATTCTTATTAGGTGTCTCGACTTAAGGTATTTTAAAGATTTATAACATCATTTATTGGCGGATGTTACACAATATCGATCTAGTCCATATTTAATGATAAAAGTTTCATAAATAAATTTTAAATTACATTTATATATATATATATATATTGTATATAGAACGTTTTTCTATATCACTATGTCAAACGGGTTAAGTGTGATCGAATAGTTAATATAAGTTAGATTACCATTATATAATATTATAGTTTATAATGAGTAGTTTCTATTTTAGGGAATACCGCCTTTACCGACCTAAAACAGTTTTTGTTTGTTTACTCAATTACTTACTAAAAACTTGATGGTTCGTTAACGAAGCTATATCAGTTAACTGTGTAAAATACCACGAGAAAAGCGTGACGATGACGCGCGTAGCACGTAACATCCTCTCATTGTTTTATTTTTCTATTTTTTAGAAGAAGAAAAAAATAGGACTATTTGACGCAGTAAAACTTCCTATAATTAAACAGTCAATTTTTTTCTCACTTTGACCTCAAATTCTCCATTATTTGTGTATTTTATTTTATCCACTCATATAATGTAGTCGAAATTACCGTAAAAGTTCTTCATCTTGAGGTTTGATCGATTTATTTAATCTCTTCGATTCTTTCTGTGGAAAATGAACTGAATTGTAGTCGACTATCGGAAACATACATTTTTAAAAGATAAGAGTTTTTTTCGTAATACACAAGCCGGAAAAATGAAAGGTCCAATCAATTGTCAGCCACATTCAATATTCGGTTGTAGCTAATCAAAGATAAAAGATATATATATAATATTCGTTTTAATACATTTTATTAAAATACAACTTATTTCATTCACGACCATATTATCTAAAAGATACAATAATCATATCGTTTCATCGAGTATTAGATCACTACAGACTGTTCACGTGTCATAGGTTTAGCACCGCTTAGTAAAATAGTGATCATATATATAAACAAATTACATCCTACTTGCTACCAATCTAGGATTATTATAAACGTTTTCATATCACTTGGAAATGAACTCAATAAATTTATAAAATATTTAGAGGACATTCGTTATTATTAATATGGATACACATTGTAATTTATTTCATGTGTTCACATTTCAATCATTTACGATGACATATTTATGCTGTTGGCTTAATAAAATGATATTAAGAAAAATGTATATGACCGATTTGAGACATGCGTCAGGTACTCGTATATGCCAAATGACCGGAGGCAGGACGTGTGCATTAATTTCAATCCAGTAAGATGGCTAATATTATGACAGTGGCGTGGGAAAATAACATTAATCATAAATTATTTTATAAATTTTTATCTATTACACTAAATGATGACATCAAAAGTATATACTGAAAACTGTCAAATGCCCATAATCCAATAAATATTGTGAGAATGCTCGACGAAAGAAACTACTTAAAACAATACTTTATAAATATTGCTCAAGTGCTTTAAATATTATTGTGAATAGTTCACACATCGATAGCTTAATCTACAAACCAGCCAACTCTATATTTGTAAAATGTTCAGGTGCAACAAAAAATGTTGGCGCATATGTGTTACTGTATGGAGGTGGCTGGCGCGTACGGGTGATTTTACGTATTTCATGGTTTTTGTAAATATGTGCGTTCGGTGTGCGATAAAATAATAAAATCTGAATACAATGGCATTGATATTGGTTTTTAGACCATGTATGAAGTTAGCTAATTTACAGATTAATCCATCGATACGTTTATTTGTTTATTGTTTATATGTGCATTTTTTTGTAGAGTTTCTTTGTCTGATACATCCACGCTTCATTAACCTTTGGGTTGCCAATTGTTTTTGGAGTAAAATTTTGAAATGCCACGATTCTAATAGAATGGTAACTAAATAGAAACTCATGTCAGGAATTAGCTGACCAGATGATAAGTGGAATACTCCATAGTCCGGGGTTTCCTAAACTATGTTCCGCGGAAAACTGGTATAATAGTAACATTTTCTATATCAATGCACGCCACTGTCCATTATGACTCTTTTTTAGTTTGCACTATTTGACATTGATCATGCAAAACTTAATTTCTGAGAAACAATAATAAATTTCAAGGCCTTTTTATTAAACGAAATGAACCAGCTCCTTGCGTTAGTGCAACTGAAACCGGTTTTTTCTTTAATAAAGTGGTAACTTAATGTGTCGATTGTTCTGAATAAATTGATTAAATTTGAAATATGATATAAAAAAAGAGTAATTTCAAGTACTTAAATAATTGATTGCACAAAAACAAGACCGATTGCAATTTGTTAGACTACTGTAGGATAATTTAAAACAACAATTTGAGCACATAATACAATGTTAATCAATTTAATAAAATCAGACAATATAAAGTCAAATTGTAATAGAAAAAAATATCAATATTTTTTGTTATGTATACTTATTGAAATATCCGTGTTTAACTATTTGGGTACTGTGTATATTGAATAGCGATATAAATATATATATTTCAAAATGTAGCCTACTAACAATAAAGACAAGCTTCAATGTAATGAAATATTTAATTTGATAAACATTCATCAATGGTATGTATTTATCGCTGGGAATCTAGGACTTCACTTGACTTGACTCGACTAGGATTAAACATTTCATGGCATCGAAAGGATCACGAGATGATAATAATGGCTGGGTTGGAATCAAATAGGAAGAAGGACGCTAGGGCTTACAGTTGATGAATGGCTATACTATCGGGTATACTAACCTAACCTAAGCTAACCTAAGTTAAACTAATTCCATATCGATATCACTTCATACAAATCTATCGGGGTATATCGTAGGGTCTTTAACGTGATGCACGTGTAAGGTCGCGTCCAGGCTGGGCCAAAAACAAGCGAACGAAAGCTTAAAACAGTACAAAATAAGCCTTCGTTCGCTTATTCATTGCTCAACCTGGACGCACCCTAAGACAACTCCAGTGTAGTATGATTGAACGCTGAAGCAACAGATTTGTTGAAAGAATTTTCTTTACCAAATACCATGTCCGTGACATTTTCATATCTTTTCTAGCATATTATATTATGGAATTATTAACACGAGGCGCTCCTCAACAAAGTGTCATCTTTGAAAAGGGAAGTGACGAAAAAAATGTTCACACTCGTATATCTATAAATAAATCAAATTTGTAAATCAGTCAGCTTATTTAAGATTATCTAAAAATCAATACACGCTACTACTTCAACGAAAAAAATGTTATTCATCTAAATTTATTTAAAGTATTAAAAAAAAAATGTCAGTAAATTATAAATATGTTTTAGATATGAGACATTGAGAATATATTTATATTATATAAATACTTGATCATTTTAATGCTATCGAAAATTACTTAAACTATTTTATGAAATACTATTAATATTATATTTATTTTTGCTAATCCGAGTAGACTTTGAGTAGGATTTGCGTAAAAGAGAATAAATATTTATACCATATTGTGTATGTATGTATGATATTTATGTGATTTGTTACAATTAAATATATTTTAAACACAACGATAAATGAATATATTCCAAGCCAGGAAATTGATTATTAAACAAAATCCAACTTCACTCATTAGGGTTTAGTTTATATTAAGTTAATCATAAGACGCACTTAAATGTTTTTAGGTTCTTGGAGCTTATTTTAAGAAGTGATTGACACTCGAGACTTTGGGCTGGAGTATTAAAGCCAAGCTTACACTCACGTCTAATCCTGCTAGAAACGAAACAAAGTATTCTACAGACCTGAACACTCGTGTGATGGAGATAAATATAATTTATTATTTGATTGGAGGAATTCGTAACAAATCTACGGCCTATCGAAAGCAGAAAAACAATAACGTATAACAAAGTATACCACAAGAAACATACACAGAAATTAGTTAATGATCACTGAAAGAATTGCGACAAAACATTGTTAAAGTTAGTAAAAAATGTACGAGACAGCCAAGGAGTTAATAAATTAGGATTGCTTGCAAATTTATAATCTTTAAGTTGGTAATTTTCGTGTAAAATAGTTTCCTACGTCACATATCATTTCACCGAAAACTGATGAGCATACATTATTTCAGAAATAATTTATATTTCTTCTGTTTTACTATTGTATTCGACAACGCAGCTTAAAACCTATGTCATTATTATAACTCTATGAATGACACAATTATTTCATTGAACTATCAATATGTTTATATCAAACTAGCACTGAGAAAAGCTTGTGGTGTAAGTGCTAATGTCATGTCACAAAGCTTCACCGGATACCTACTCGTACATATGCACTCTACTTTTGGTATTCAACTAAGAATGGCGTTTGGCCATGCACTGAGTATTTCATAGTTTATTGCTTAAAAAGAATAGTTTAAAAAATATTGTCTATCATTATACTTATTGCTGATAACGTGCCCTTCAAGGTCATATAGAAATGGTAGCTGTACGTTCAATGTACTCACCAGATACTCACATCCATTTTGGTACCTATTAAATTAAAACATATTCTCCTTCCATTACATTAGCACTCATATTTTGATAAAAAACGATGAGTAATAATTAGCTTAGTATTGAACTAAATTGATGAAAACAGCATGAATCTATACGTTTAAGTAAATTTATTGTTCTAAAATTTTAAGTGTTGTATAAGTGAGATGTTTAAAAGCAAATGATATATCTACTAAAACTCAGAAAAAGATTAGTCACATCAGTCACCTGTTTGGAATATTTCATTTTGTGGTAGAACATTTTTAAAACCGCGTTAGATTATGTTTTATTAAGTACTTATCTGAGAGCAACATAAAACTCATCTATTACCGTATTAAAATGCTTGACTTTGAACCGAAGTAAATTTGTTGCTTTAAATGACAAGAATAGCCTGGTAACTTCAAAATTAAAACTTAAAAATATATCTATGTCATGATTATTAACTAAATGAAAAATAGTGTGCAAGTATAACCGTGTCATGTTCTTTAACAAAATTTAATATTTTTTAAAATATATCAGCCAGAATTTGGACTTTAGTTTCTGAAATCGCATAAAATATTATTTTTTCGACAATTGCTATATTCTTTCGAAATCATTTTCTAAGTCAAGCACCAGAGACGTTTTTACTGGGCTGTAGAATATTGCATATATCTTCTACGCAGCTAATTCCCTGGAATATGTTTATATTTTTATAATTCTTATAGAGTCGAGACATTTCTAATAAAAACATCTCAAATTAGCAAGAGTGTTTCATGTTCGCTAAGGCACGGTATACGTACGCATAATTAGTGTTGATGCATAACAGGTGACGAAGAGAAAATAAATATAGATATTTAGTTATATGGTTGTTTTCAAGGTAGATAATTTTGTTCTCATAAGACGAACAATGTATCGGATTAAAATAAAAAACTCATTGTTTTAAAAGTTAGTTATATTTGTTAGCTATTAGTTTTTAACCATTAATCAAAAGTAACCAGTAAATTTTTACTCAATTATGTAACGATTTATTATGTGCTAAATTTATATTTTGTTCGTTATTGATTTTCGTATATTGTTATTTTGGTTGCAACAACATTATCATAACTATATTTATAAAAGTAGTATTCTAAGGATGGTCTTGGTGATGGTGAATATGGAATTTTGTTGGACCAAAAAATTGTATGACACCATTTTTAAGACGATTTCAAGATTATGATTTATTCCAGTATCAATGACAGTCTATAGACTATAAATACTAAAAAAAAAAGAATTGATTCCGTGAGAAGTGTAGTGAGCCAAGTGACAAAATAGTATAACGTGTTTATCATAAGTTTCCACTCAAATCACTCACAACTACACTAAAACAGCTCATTGCAAATTTATATTTTAAGAAGAAAATACATTTCCATTGTGTATTTATTTCTATAATAAACATGCAGAATACCATAATGTTCTAAATATTTTTTTTCTTAAATATCACCCGAATCACTTTATTTCTGTAAACTTAATTTTGGTAAAAGTTGTGAAGAGCTGTGAATATTGTCAACTGAGATGTTGTGTGTTTTAATAATTTATTTATTAATAATTAATTTAATGGTTTTAACATTTTTATGTATTTTAAATGGTCAACAATTACCAATTTTTGAGCATTCAATCTATGATATTTTTTGGTTGGAACAAATGTGTTAATTAGATTGATATACTGTTTTGGCTGTGAGCCGCAGAGGGCGGTTCAAAAAGTGAACGAGTGAACCCCAAGAAATGTGAAAATAGAAATAATTAAAATGAATTTATTTGTGAAAAGTGGGCGAGTAGAAATGCGGCGTGGAATTACGAGAGGATTAAATGCGTCGGAAAGTGACGTGACGACCGCCCGTCTTTCCTTTTTTTTTATTTTTTATTATTATTTTGATGGCGTCAAAATTTTTGAAAAGGGCCAAATTAATCGCGTCTCTGGCTTAAGTAGCACGGCGAGGTTTGTAAGTTTTGATACTAACCGCAATTTAAGTGTAAAAAATGAATATCTTTAAATGAAATTGAATGAAAATGGAACTAAAAAAGAATTTACTTAATTTGCACCGTTCATTTTAAATTAAATTTACCATTAACTTTATCGTATTTAGTATGTACTTGCAGTTGAACAAGAAGATTACAATATATATAGTTTGTTAGCTTATCCTTTTATTTTCAAGTCTTATTAAAATAATAAATTTGTTGTAATAATTTTCATACGTAGTAGTTTAATAATTACACATCAAATATATATTGTATATAGTCAATTTTTGAAAAATTTACAGGAGAGTGTAAAAATTGATTATTTTGCTGTATAAACGTTTTAAAGTTTTATTCGTAGAACTATTTACGAATGACATATTTTTGGTAGATTTGAATCCAAAATAGCGGAATTATATATTTCGCAATGTAGTTCTCAGATCCGAATGAAATTATCATTTTTTAGATATATTTAAATAACTTTGAATTGTCAGATTAATAAGGGACACTCGTATAGCATGGTGCAACAAGATGAAATTATTAAGTAATTTTCATCTTAAAAGTGGACTTGAAGCTATCTTTATGTAATTCTTGTGATTGGTGAGATGAAGATCGAATCAATAGTTTTTCAAATGGCAATTTCTTATAATTTTATGGATTAATCTAAAACATGAAAAACGGAGTATTTAATTTTCAAAAGCAGTTTAGTAATATGAATTCCATTGCTAGCTGTGAATAAAATCTTTGTTTTTATAATGAAGCTTGGTAATACGAACATTTTATAATGGCAATTGAATTAACTAACGGTGATCCTATAGAGATATAATCCGCCATACTTCTTCTGCCGTTATATGAATTTTAATTTTATCAATTTCAAGTTTATCATTTATTGTCAGTTATTTTTTATTGACGCGTAAGGGCATATGCTTTGACATTGGGTGTAACAAGTTAAAATTATATTACTACAAAAAAAGTAAAAACATAAACGTATAAAATGTTGACCAATGAGCAATTGGTTTGCATTCAATTCTCGTAAAAATAAAATAAGTTTTCACATTTAAAGCCAGCATGCTTGGATGCATTGGGATTTAAGTGGTATTATATCATTGTGGCTAAAATTTATCATTTAAAATATAATATTGCATTTTTATAGAACGGTGTATTTAAATTATGATATTTTTTAATTTGTAAAAAATGCATGTGTATCTGCTTAAATATGCGGCGGAGCAAAATATTTCTACAGAGAGACTTATAAATTATTTGAATGACACTTCCAACTTATTAGAAGGGGATAACTTTTGAATCTTTTTAGATGAAAAAAAATCTAATACTTGGAAGAAAAAATAATACGAAAATTAAAAAGGGTTCAAGGAATTTACTTTTAAGAAGGATTCCATTTAAGTTATAAAATATGCGATGTCGCTATTTAAAAAAAGCATTAAATAAAAGTTAAAAAGTTTTATGAATAAATAAAATCGTTTTATAGTACGTGCATTTTTATTATTTAATAAGAATAATTTATATCGAGCTTATTATTTTCATATTATTTATTTTGTATATTTGTAGGTAGTTAAACAATATTTATTACAGTTGAAGATTTAAAATCTTGTGATATTCTATATATATTATGATATCAGCATTCTAACGTCACCTACGTTTTTTTGACAATCACAAGAATAATAATAAGTTAATACTATTGCTTATAATATGTACTCGTATTGAAAATTAGATGATCATACCTTACACAATTGAATTTAATGATTGAGATTTTCTCAGAAAGCTTTTATTTAATTTTTAATTCTTAAAATGAACATACTATACTTTTCAGAGTAATATGAAGCACTTGGTACCTATTGAAAGTGTTTTTATCATTGCCTGTTGTTCTAGCCTCTTATACCTTGCTTGAATGACAGACTAATCCACACTTACAAAGTTGAAATCCGGATTTGTCTTAAATAAAATATTTATTCTCTTTCTTCCGCTATCTATGTAGGATACAGACTGTTTTGAAAGCTAGCATAAAAGTCATTTCAAAGTTAAAAAATCCAATGTAACAATTTTCTAAATAGTGTATTAAAAATACAGTCTAAAATTGACTTGTAAAAAAAATATATAAATTGTTTACCAGCCAATTGCTGAGCAAATTGCAAATTTATATCCTTCACCAAAATATAAAATAGAATTTTGTAGGTTGTTATATAGCAACGGAGCTCGAATCTACGATCTCCAATGCAGAGTGATTTATAATCGCTAATCACGTAGATGAAATCTGGCGGCAATAATGCAATTAATTTTACAATTTTTACTCTCAACGTGAATGTGAATTAACTGAAGGATTTGTAAAAGGATATTACAGACGTTTTTAAGTTGTATAAAATAATATACAGTTTCTCAAAACATTACCAATATAAAAAACAAACATTTTAAATTAGGATTGAAATATGTTAAACTTACAAATAAAATATTTGTGAAGAGTGAAAATCTATAACGTTATTGGTGGTTACATTATTATTGCTTTTAATTAAAATACCAAAAAAAAATAAATTTTATAATGTAAAAAATATGCAGCGCGATATATATCAATAACCGATGTCTTGCTTTAGTGTACTATATATTAGAATTTATAGTTAGTTTATAAAAAATATAATAATAATTCACGAAATATTTGTGAAACTCCGAGTGCATTCATGTCTAGAAACAAATCCGTCAACGAATTAAGATAGGTATGTAGATTCTTCGACGAAGAACTCTAATAGAAATAAAGTAAAACGTCAATGAAAGAGAGGAAGTATCTTTATATATAACCCACACATATTTACTCTATCTGATATTTTAACTTTCTTACCTCTGTAACTATTATTCAATAATATAAAGTGAAAAAAATGGAGCATAATAAATATTTAAATACAGCTTCAAAGAATTAGGATTCGAAACAGCTCTGAAAACACAAATTGTTTACTATGTGGGTACATATTATAAATAATATGTTGCACCTCCAAATATCTTGAAGAAATATATTTATATAAATATATATAAGAAAATTTTAAGAAAATTATAAGGCCTCAAATATTGAAGTTGAATTTTAGTTTATTTATAGTATAGGAATTTATATAAAATAAAATTATATACCACTCTATTCTAGGGTTATATTAAGGGCTATTTTAGGCTTTATTGAGCTCTTCTTAAAAGAGTTCTTCAATTTGCTTCATTATTTCAAGTTATAATGAAAAAAATATAAAACTATAAAGATTCCCGAAAAATATTATTATTAATAGCTCGAAGTAACATTTAAAAAAACGTTAATTCTCTACACAAAACAAACTCAAAAGATAATTAAAAAGAAGGCCAGTACAAAATAACTAAGTGAAGCGATTTGCTCTAGGCGAAATATCATAGTTCAGGTACAAAAATATTCAACTTACCGTCCTAATACTTTAGCTCTGGAGAGACTTGTGTTATTTATTTTATTTTTTACCAAGCAAACAACTTGAAATAATGACGGATTTATTTCAGATTGAAAAAATCGAAACTTAATGATTCAGGTGAATAAATCTTTTTTTATTATGGGAATACTAATTGATGTTATTTCAGCATTTAGTGCAAGATAATATAAAACGTTCACCTGTCTAATTTGTTATAACTACCATCATTATTCACATTCTTATATGATATCTCTAAATAATAGATTTAAAGCTTTTTGAAATTTGTAAACTTATTAAATCGCCCAAACAATTTAGCTAAGTATTAAATATATGTATTTATTATACTATTGCCAAATACTAAGTTGGCCCATAATTGGCGTCAGAGACTTATATTGTAAGTACAATAACGAATTTATAAAAAAATCTTTGTTAATAATTACTGGTTAGGTTAGGTTAGGCTCTAAGTTCATATAAAACTTGTGATGGTAATAACATGAAAGACAAATAAATTGAATTGTAATTATTTCATAAAGGCAATATGCCAATATATAAATGACGATTCAAAAGGATTTTAATTTAGAGCTATTACTATTTCAGGAGTTTAGTTTGACTAGATATCCATTGCGGTGGATTATTGCCTAAAACTAATTTGGTCAAGTCATGCTTTCACATTTGAAAATACATATGCTCCACTCTCGGAGCCGACAATTTCACATTGTGTAGGATAAGGTCCATATGCAAAATTTTCGAAGCAAACATGGCTGAAAAAATACGATGCATGAATATAAAAGTTCCACACAAATATTCATATTTATTTCCTCAATAGTAATGTATTTTTTTTATTACCCATTTTTGTTACCATAAATAATTAGTTTTAATTTAGTTCAGTTTGTTCACAGTTCACAACGCTTTTTATTGGTTTACATAAGTACTTTATTTACCATGAATATATTTTGACTGGTTTCGATTTTACATGTAATCATGTGTGTATTAATTTGTCACAGAATATTGAAATTATTTTGAGTTGAAAATATGTTGATCGATATAACTATACTTAACTGTGTTTTAAATATGGCAATTTTTATTTGTATTAAAATAATATAGTTTAAAAGAAACGCATATAAAGTTTTCGCAAAAGCTCTTTAAAGTAGATAAAAAACTATTTTGATCAAAAGAAAACTAACTAGACGGTTAATCTTGAAAGTTTAATACTATTTACTTGGCAACAAGAAATTCGCTATTATTTCTCAAACGAAATGACAAACAGAGCGAAAATTGTTGAAGAAAAAAATAAAGTAGGAAAATTTATTATTTTCTAAAAGCTTCATAGAGCAAAGTAGTAAATAAGGTTTATTTTTTCTCATTCCGGCGCGACAGAGGAATTCCTCCATCATCACAAAGCTAGATCTTTCCCCTGAAATCGTCTTAGGAGATCCTTATTCCTTACTTACTCTTCCCATTTCGTGATCTCGTCCGATGCAATACCATTTTTTGTGGCTTAAAAAGCGAGGACCGAGTCTAATGAAATCCCCGAACACTATCCATGAAGTTTTTGTTTAGAGCATTTTACCCTTTCAAGCAAACAAAGCTTTTTCATAATATATGAACATACATAAAGTAGTATACTAACATCAATGTGTAACTAATGTGTGTGTTCTCAAGATTAAACTTTTAACACACCGTTTTCTTGGTTAATTAATATTGGAATGTTTTATTAGATCTATATACATTAAATAATAGTAAAATTTATGAAAAATACCTTATTATTTCATTCTCAATTATAAAAGTTGAACAAAATGTTACAACGAATTCCCTCCTTATAATTTGTATATCGTGCTTTAATATCTCTTTATTTGAGTGCCTTGTGATGACATATATTTTTTCACCGTGTCCGAGACTGGCGTATATTTATCTACATACTATGCAAATGTCTATGTCGGAGTATATAGATATGTGGGCATTTTTTTCCCCGAGAATTGGTGTTCAGCCAATTGCTCAAACCATTGCGTAGCCAGTCCTAAAAATATATATTTTTAAATTCAGTAGACATGAAAGCTGAGCCCGCATTTTTTGGATGTGAGGCGGGTACGCTAACCTCTTATATACCGGGGAGAGTACCAATTGAAATAAGTTTATATTAATACAAAATGTGTGCACTCATTCTAATTTAATATGCATTTATTGTGAAAGAAACGAAATTATCTAAAGACCTCGATTACTGTGTATTATGTATGTATATATGTTTAAATGATTTTCAAAAAAAACAAAGCTGTGGATTCCCATTGGGTTGAGCAATTGTGTGAAAAACAATTCTCATGAAAAATAATCCGTCAAGACATCTTCATATTATAGAGATCCGTATGCTCCACTTTCGGATTTCTTCACACTGTGTATATCCATATGCTCCACTTTGGAAGCGAAAATGGTGGATGGGTGTAACCATATCACAACAACTAAAAGAGATAAGACGCTTTTCCTTTTACAAACCGTTATAAATATATTACATATGTTGACATCATCTTCTTTTGAAGTATAGTAAAATACTACTGTGTATTTAAGATGTAGCAGTTCCATATTATGATAAACAGATCACGTAAGTTAATTATTGTATTGTAGTTTGATTCCCAAGCGTTAACTGTGGTCGAAGAAATAGGTATTTATCAACGAAAAGAGTGAGTGCCTCGTAGATATAAATCTGTCAGAGTATTTAGAGGGCCCGGGGCATTTGAAATTTTATTAAAAGTTTTCCCCTTTGAGATGAATTCTCTTTGATATAGTGGGTATCTACTTTACCGACCGAACCGCGGTATCGGGAACTTGCCAAAGCTGGCCCGCATTCGCTCTGCGGCCACGATCTTAGAATAATAATAATTAATAAGAAAAAAATGAATTATTTCATAGGTTTGCGGCATTATTTATGACAAAACGACATATTAATCCAAGACTTGAATGACTGCGCCTTACAAATTAGCACTAATGGCATCCTTAATATTGTTTATATGCACATGTAAATGAATAACCACTAATAAATTCAATATGTTGATAAATTAATCGTTTTTCATACATATATTAATTTTTTTTACATAGTTATTCAATGTTATTTTATTTAATCTATTCTCTATTGCTGCGAGGTTTTAACGAAAAGAGGTTATTGAACTATCAGACCGTTATTTGATTTTTTACATTTTTATTTTATACCAAAACGAAATAATTTAATTAAAAAATGTGATTTATTTCTCACTTAGGTGGTCAAGGTCGCAGGTTCAAATCCCATAGCTTCTCGAAATTAAAATAAAATAAAATTTTACCGAGGACTGGATGCTGAATGGATTGAGCGATTGGATGGAAATCAATCCTTAACATAAATTAATAAGCTGTCAAGATAAATTTTCACAATATAGTGATTTATTTATAATTTAAATAATATTACGAATGCTATTTCATTTTTAAGAGGGTAGTAAAAATCTCTACAATATTTAGATAAAAATAAAATTGTGAGAATTTGTTGTTTGCCCTTTTTTTATATCTTACAGTCCTTTGAGATTTCCCCTAATTTTTACATATAGAAATTAAGCTGCGACATTAAGTTCTGTAACTTATAAAAGGAAAATAATATATATTTTGAAGAAATTATAAAAAAAAAGAAAAAAAGTTGCGCTTATTTGAAATACATTCGAACGAAAGAATGTAGTATAATAAGGTTTACCTGTTTATAGTGGAACATTTAAAAGAAATATTGTAATATTTAAGTACACATATTTGTAGGTTTTTATTGAAATCATCTCGATGGTTATATTTTCTTGCGCATTACAATATTGTATGTAAAAAATATCTTATTCAAATGTTTATTACTATTACGGCAAATCAAAATTTAAAACTCAATTGCGAAATGTTCTTGCTAGAAGTGTAAAGTGGCTTTTAGTTAGACAACCGCTTGAAATGACCAAAATTTTCAATGTAGTTTTTAAAATCTTTATTTGAATTACTGCAGTTGATGCAAGTATACACTGGACGAAAAATCGAGTGCAATGTTTGTATATATTATGATGCATAGAAGAAAAATAAATTGTTTTAAAATAAAAAAATAATGCCGTAAGTTATCAAATATGATTGACAAGACACAGTTAGGAAATACAGCGGCAATCAGATTGTAGGCGAAATGCATCATGAAAATAATATCTCAAAGTCACGTAAGAACGACATTCGTATGAAAATGTTGTATCTCGTATAAAATGATGGTTGCAAGCATTTTCAATTTGAAAATCAAAGATAAAGTTTTTATCTCCGATATTTTTCAACTGAGATACGATTTTTTCTTGCAAAACTGATTTACTGAATGAACATCAATATGCCATTTTTATTTCCAAACTTTTAATTTATATTCATATTTAAATATTTTATTTTATTTTAGAAAGCACATTTTAATAAAGTGAGATAAATGTATAAAGCTTAAAATAATGTCAATAAAATAATGATTGATAAATCAGATGTACAAATCTATGGTAATATTATCTTTCTATTATTATTATTGTAGTATTGTGTGTTATTGTTGATTTGATGTATGTATAATACAATATAAGGAGAAGAAAATCTGTGAAATAATTTGTGTTAAAAATTTATAAATTATTATTAATATTTATGAATTCCCAATTCCAGAACGCCTTTCATTCTGATGTTTAATTGACGAGGTATTATTATTGCGAAATCCAAATCAAATATCATCGTTGATATTTTTTCATGGTGAAACATAATACGAAGAATGGTTAATGAACACTTAAAATAGTAAGAGGGCGAGTTTTAATTAATATGCTAAGTTTAAGTCGGGATATAAAGCAAAATATTAAATAATAAAATAAAAAATACACCATGAAGTTGTTTAAGAATTATATCATAATTCTTAAATTTCTAAAAAAACCTTTTAATTTTACTCATTTCTAAAAAAATATTGTTGTCAGAACAAAAAAATCTAGGGAATATTTTTTTCGCGCTAATTTTGGAATTAAGTTTTTACACGTGTTCCTTGAATGCTGCGGGATTGAATACAAGTGTTGAGAGAACCCTTTTTAATTGAGGGGAGGCTGGTTTCTAAAGAAGAGGCCTCATATTTTTGCGAGATCGCCAACTTCTTTAAGAGAAGTTGAAGTCGTGCTTTCGCATCTTAAGGGAAAAATACTTAACTGTTTTAAAAGGTTTGGGATGCGGTTTAAATTAGTTTCTTATTATAAATTTAAAGGTGAAGTGTTTTAATAATAGATACTACAATCTCAAAATCCGTATTAATTTTAAGTCGAAAATACTGCTCCATAAATTACTACTAATTTATTTATATGTAGATGCAAACAATCTGTTTTTTTTATTCTTGTTGTGATAATGTTTGTTTTAAAGTACATATGAAACAAAATAACAAAAATTGGTCAACCCATTAACCATCCAGTGCTGCATCTTTTTTTAAGTCCGGTAGATGTGGAAATCAAACTCGCAATCTTCAGTTACGATGTGCCCGTGCTAATCCTTTGGCTACCTATGAATTATTTTTAGAATTAAAATATTGTACAAAAAATTATAATATTATTTTATTACCATCATTCTTACAAGCATTCATGAAGCGTAAAAAGTTGTATATATTATTGAAATATAAATAATTCTTAATTTAACACATTTAATCTAAATATGGATTAGTAGCTGTGAAGAAAATGCATAAGACACGAGAATAAATAATTTTATAGGACCGATGATTCCAACGGTTAGGGTGATGAAATTATTAAGAAAATATTTAGTTCGTACCATATCTCTCTTATGTGCCACCTAAGCAAAGAAATCAGACAGACGCCGAGTGAAAGCTCATTCGGCCGAGCTTTCAAAAACTTTTTAAATTTAATTTCAACTTATTAAAGGTTAGTGGTGGGCTTGGAGAGCAGTAAGAAAATCGCCGTGTTTTTTATTAGGGGAGAAAAATTGAAACGGCCCGAAGGGAAGATTTGCGATTTGTACGCCGGGAAATATTGTGATGGAATAAGCTTCAAGTCCCAGCTGAGGGATTGTTTTATGTATCAAATAAAATTGCAGCCCCATTTCGCAAAGGGATGAGGGGTGCAAGACTGCCTCTTTTATAGTATTAGGTGTGACAAAGTATTTCAGTCTTGCACGTGACATGTCTGAAGAAAAATATTTAAATTTGTATATCTGAGATCGACAATAAACTTTGATATTTCTCGAATTTTATTTGCACAGTGAATACTGCACCAACGCTGATGTTAAATTTCAATTAAAATGAGGGTGACAAATTATGACCGACAACGTTAAAATATATTTTTTTTTACTTGATTGTACTGGGGAGAAATATTATACACTTTATTAAAAAAAAAACACTCGGATGTTCCTGAAACTTGAAGAAAATTAATCTACTGTATTCATGTATATAAATGTACCATCTATCTGCATAACAATTATGATAATACAAATAAAATATTTTAAAGATTGGTTGTAAAATATTATATGTTACCTCAGTGGCCTATTGGATGAATGCGTCTGTGTTTAAGTGCCTAAGTATAATATATAAGATGCCATTATATTATAATAACTTACTGAAAATAATTTATAATCATTCATAATTGGCGTAATATATTCTACATAAAAGTGTTTAAATATACGTATTTTTTAAACACAATGCATTTCATTATAATATTTTGTAATCGTTAGTGTCCGGATGAAATCGTACACGTTCGAGCACGAATCAATAATTATGTTTGAATGAATTTGCACAAGTTTGAAATCGAATTTTTACGATCGTACGTATGATCGTTGTCATGGTAACAGAAATATTAAGAGTCAAGTAGCAGAATTATTAAATTCGTTGCTATATTATCAGTCACGGCATACTTTTACTTATTTAAAGTGTAACTGTATTATTATCATCACATTATTAGTATTATCATGTTACTTAAGAAGAAAAAAATATATGCTTAATCTTGATTAGTTAACCATCATCGTATATTCACAAAAAGTTTTATGTTTAGTCTGTAAGTATCGATTACAAAAACGGCTTATTCTAGCTGGGAGCAAACGGTTTGGCTAGAAAAATAAAATTTGTAACGCGAGATATAAATCGTGAGTCCAATAAAGACCACGGGGCAAAATGTGAACATGGAAATGAGGGAAGCGACCGTGATTGCCGTAGGATTGTTAACGTATGGGTGAAGTGACCACTATTCGTTAAATCATATTTATTATTAATGATATTTTGCTTAGATATTAAAAAATATTTTACATATGCAAATTTGAAAGTATTTCAATTTGGTATGCTTGAAACTAGTGTTAAAATATTTCTGCAACAGTCATTAATACTTAAACGTAACTTTTCATTTATCACATTTATGATTTAATTTATTTTGATGATAAATTTTATTTACCGTTCATCGTTTTTAAATTTGCTTCTAAAAATTCCTTGTATTCAGTTTTAAAATACGTTTTTTATACAATAATATATTGCTTTTAATGATTTAGGTAAGTATTTTATTTACCTCCCCGGTAGCGTAGTTGGTAGCGTGCGCGCCTAGCAATCCGGGGAATGCAGGTTCAATTCCCCATCTGTCGAATTTTAAAAATACAACAATGCAGGAATGGGTGCCAATTGGGTTGAGAAATTATCTGACAAACAGTTCTCGTGAAAAATAATCTGTCTTCACATTGCGGATGTCTATATACTCCACTTTCCTCCATCTTCAGACCGTGTAGATCCATATGTTTCACTTTGGGAGCGAGTATGATGTACAATATATTTATATAATGGTTGTACCTATAGTCCTTACTGTAAGAATACATGCTTTACAGAATTCTAATTATAATATTTAAAAAAATATATTAAAACATTTAGGATCAAAGATTTATGAAAGCACTGAATTATGCATTAACGTTTTACACAAAGAGCTTTTTGATATACATGCTACAGAAGGAGACATTTTATTTAAAAAAAAAGCATGGTCCCTTTACTTCTCAATATTGTATTACCAGTAACGATGTATCAAACATCAGAATTCAAAAGGGTATGAGTGCTAGTAGCCCGCTCATTCTTTTCTGTGTCTGAATGTGTGCTCAGATTTCATTGTGAGGCGGCCTTTACCATTCGAGCCATGGTGTGTTGGTGTATTATCGACTTTACATCGGTACAAGGTTTGTTTATTTACTTAATGATTTTGATATGAAAACAAAGATCTGTTGCCTGTCATGACTTGAATGGGAAAAAGTGTCTTGAGGTGCCCAGAGTGGTTGATGGCATATGGAATACAATTTAAAATTGAATATGTAGTAATTCAGAAGATTCTTCTTCAAGTTTTTTTTAACCATGTTCACTCTAAAAGTAAATTATATAATAGATCTAAGTATTGTGATGATGTCCGCTTTGAAAGTGTAGTTTATGGATCTCCGTAATGTGAAGATATGCCTTGATAGATTACAATTAACAAGAATTAGTTATCAGAAAACTGCTCGATCCAATGGGCATCCTATCCTGTATTTTCGTCAGACAGATGAGGGAATCGAACCTTTATTCCCCGATGCTAGGCGCGTACGCTAACCTTTACACTACTTTGGGGAACTTCTTCAATACACCTTTACTGCATTTTTTCTTTCATTACAGTTACACTCCGCTGGGTTATTAATAACGATCTTATATGGAAGTTTCTAACTTTTAATCGAGGAATCCGTGACGCTAATTGAAATCTTCCACCGGAGTTAGACTGAGTTTAGTTAAAAATTTAAAAAATCTAATTCGTTTTATTAATCATCTACTCCGTAAACCTACCGTCATTTAAATTTATTTTGGTTTCGCCTTTTGACATCATCAGGCTGTACGTGTGCGTGTAAATTGCATATCGTAAAGTGAACTTTATTCTTGGTTATACGTATAAAAAAATCAATGTGGGTTTCAACTTTATTTACACCAAGTGGAAATAGTTTAAAATATTATCTTTAATCAAATACTTCAAAATTTTGATTTAATAAATAAATAAAAAAGCTCTATTCACGCGCGCCGTTGATAATGTTATATTGTTCGACTGTAAATTTTGATGTTGATATTTTTTACATTGTATATGGAAATAAAATTACAGAGAGTGAAAAAAGGAAATAGATAACTATAATGATATACTTGTAATATCGATGAATAAGTATTTTTTATCAATACAGTGCCTCGAATCTCGAACTCTTACAAACAGTGTATAAGATATCCGCGGGCGATATTCATATCGACATGATTATTATTATACCTACCATACAATAACTAATATTATAATAATAATTTATGTTGGATCGGCCGGCGAAGATATGGATGTAAGCATTTATCATTAGGCTTGAAGAGTGGACAACAGATATATGATGACCGGCAAGATATCTGACGGCAAATGTTAAAAATATTGAATACACAAAATTCCGATGAGGTCACATTATCTTCAGATCGAGAATTTACATATTTTAATTTAATTTTCATCATATGACGTTGAATATCGTGTTTTGAGATTTTGACAGAATTCACAATGAACTAAATATAGGTTAAAATGAAATTTAAAATAACGAAAATGATAAAAAAATTAATAAATAAAATAGACAATATTAAACGAAATTAAAGATTTTTTACATAACCCTTTGAGGAGTATGGCCGCATATGTGCGCCCGTACGCTTCGTCGCGTTAATTTTAAAGCAATTCTTTTATTTTTAAATAAAATGTTGAAATTTCT